>JAPYZR010004512.1:0-17373 GCA_030522945.1 Trichopria nigra | reverse complement strand
ATATTTATATACAAGTATGATTTTCCTAAATGAATTGTCAAACATTTCCAATTTTGCAAAGAGTTAATAAGAATTGATTCTAAAGCTAAATTTATACAAATTTCATTCGACGGAACCAATATTCGAGTCCTGATTGGACGTAAATTAAAAAAAAAACTATAACGTCACGACGAATCAGAAAAGGAATATCAGAAATTTTTGTCCAAACTGGGAAACAACCGAAACAGCCCTTAAAATGGCGGCATTGCCAATTTCTTTCCGATTTTCGGAATTGAATTGAAGTGAAAAGTTTCGTTTTAAATTGTGAAAGAAAATATGCATATGACTTCAAAAGTGTTGTGAATTAAGTGTATTGGAAACATTTCAGATTTACCAAAAATTTGCTGTTTTTGGGATTGATTTATGACAATTTTGTGGCACACGTAACCTCTTTGTCTTTAGAAAACAATATCTCATTATTCTCTTTCTGGCGTCAAGTATAATATCAAGTATTTGATTATTTAAATAAATGATGTATAAGCGTATAAAAATTCAGAGTTAATTATGAATTTGAAACAAGGTCAAGTAATTTATTGACTTATAAACTGTAATCATTCGATTTAATAGAAATATTCTTACTAATAGTTAATTGTCGGTGCAAAAGTACGTTGAATTTTATTCTGACAATAATTCTAAGCTTAATATTTCCTTTCATATTAGACGTTTTAAAATTAACATACAATCATTTGTCATCCAATACCAAGAAATGTCATATTGACCAAACGAGTCTGTTTTATGCGTCTAATTTACATTTATCATTAGAAATACATATTTTGTATAAGAAATTAGAAGGCCAAAGCAAATCAAAGTAGCATCGTTGTTTATTAGTTAAGCAAGAATGACTGACGTCATCAATTATATAAGTACATTATTGACTTATTAGTTTTATGAGCTCAGTTACTAAATTTAAATTTCATATAAAGAAGTCTTTCTGGCAAAAATTAATAAAATTGAGTTAATCATGTTCAAGGTTTCGTTCGTCTATAAATATACTGTGAAACAAAAAATTGCACGTATTTTCTTTTCATATGATAGTAATTAGTAATTATTATTGCCGGCCTTCAAGTTGTTTGTTGAGCATAGAAAAATACCGCAAAAAATAAAAAAAAAATCGATTAAACTACCAAAAGATCACATCTATTATTATGAATATATAAGTAAGCATTTAAATCTTTGATTTCAGAATTGTAATTAAATGAAGTGCATTTTTCATCTTACAATTCAAGTATTACTTAATTTCATTCTTCTTTGATCATTTTTTCAATTACCAATAAATAAATTGTACCTTTGACCACATAATCAATTCAAACACTACTAATATCGCTTAATTAATTTTTGATTTCGTGAAATATCAAAATTTAGAGTACAATTTAAAATGATTTAAACTATGATACTAGATAAATTTTGAATTATCATCATTATCTTTTTGAGTCATCTGAAATGCAAAATTAATAAAATAAAATTTTATAATAGGTCTCCGACACCAGATGTGCAGTATGGTAGCAGCAGCACATTCTCAGCAGCATAACGACATGTTAGCCACGAATCTCTCGACAAGCCTTTCATCGAATCTGCAGGCAGCCATACAGGCAAGCCAGCATCACAACAACAACAATAACAGTGGCATGGGTCCCATCATGGGAATGGGAAACAACAATAATAACGGCAACTCGCCCCTGAATCTTGGCCTGGCAAGTCCAGCCTCCGGTGGACCTCCAGAAAGTCCTATGGAAAGTCCGCTGGCCAGTCCGCTGGGTTCGCTCATGGATCCATCGCACTTACCTAGTGTCGAGGTTGGAATAGGTGTCAGTGGCATGACCTACAAGCCTCGTAGTTTCGTGAGCCCTCGCCCCGAGAACCTCTTCCAAGAAGATATCGCCGACCTGGTCAAGAGTCCTCACGGTTTAAAGGATAAGGACAAGATAGCAGTGAAACTCGAACCATTGGCGGACTCCAGATGCGAATAGTAATTCGAAGCGACTAACTTTAGAACCAAAATTTTGAAAGCACGATGACTGTGCTTATAGGATGAAGAACGAGGCAGAACAAGACGAGGATCGGTGCGCATCTTCCGAATCTCACATAGCAGCGGACCGGCGTCCGATTCAGGGGTCTTCGAGGCCCACGCCGGCGCCCGAAACCTCGTCTCGGATCTATAGATATACATATATACATACGAGTGCTTATACATATGCATACCAAGTAAGATAGTAAAAGCCAGGCTACCGCATAGTTCGTTTACTTACGCATACTTCGATTAATAGCTTCGTGAAGAGCGAGACTTCACGAGCATTCCGATGGTAAAAAAGTAGTAAAGAGGCTTACAATCAAAATACAAGAGAGAGGCAGTATATACGAGCGCGCAACGGCTTCCTCGCGGTGAAGATCCGCTATCCGTTATCTGAAGGTTCGCCGCGGCGCGACGGAGTTGTTCGTTTAGATTTAAATTCGAATGAACTTGAAGAGAGACGGCGCGCGATTGGTGCGCGCCGCTTTCCAGGTTATGTAGTCAATCGTGTCGTTTGGACAATGTATGAGTAGTTATCGCATGTGTATGTAGATTTTCCCTTGGCGGCGCTTACAAACGCCCAGGGTGCGAGGCAAGTGCAAGTACTACATAATTTATACCTAAACGCATAGACGGTACCGTACGTTATAACGCCAAATGTATAATAGTTATTAAGAGGCGCCTATGCCGGCTCTGGCGACCAGGGCGGCAGGTTCGCCGGCACGGTGGCGCGCGAACGAGACACACGAGCCGTCAATCCAAAGCTAGATCGAGCAAAACGTCTTCGTCGCACGGCTGAAGCGAATGCGCGAAGATGGTGTCGTTGTAGGATCAAACGCGAGGCTAAATCGACGATTATACTGAGAACAGGCAGTCGTCGGAGGACCTTTCTGCGAAGCACCGGGCACTGCACCGAGAAATCGATTCTCGGTTCTACATGTCGTATACGTATTACGTTCTTTTTACTTGATTCTCTACAAATTCGAAGCAAAATTTGAAATGGTTTTGAAGCAAAACCTAAGCTTGAACAGTTTTCTTTTCTTTTCATTGAAATAAGATATATAAAAGATTTGTAATATAGTTATTATTCTAATAATTCGTTCAATCTTTTGTAATATGTGGGAATCCATTTGTTTGAATTCGAATTATAGCCGCGATTTTAAGACCGTTTATTTTTCGTACTTTTTTTAATTCTATGAGAGCATTAGGAAATGATAGGTATTTTTATAAATTTTAGTACCTATTAAGGAATTCGTCTTTTGAATTTACTCATGCACATGTTGTCAAAATGACATACGTTGAAATCTTGTGGTTCAACAGTTTTTCAATAGTGCCACTATAGGAAAGAGACTGACAATATCTGTTTTGTCATGGAATTTAAATCTTAATTTACTTATTAAGTTCTAATTAATTGTGTTATTTGGGCACGCTAAATTTTGAGTTGTATTCCGTTGTATCGTTATATTAAATTTAGATCAGTTATAAATAATTCTGCATCGTAATATGCACACTTGACAAATTTTGAACTTAATATCATTTTCTTGACTTATGACTCGACTGTCAAATACAAAAATTCAAATTTTGAAATTCTAACAAGACATTTTCTACTGAATTCCGAGAAATTTGTCAGTCATCATCTAGTCAGATATAAGATTAAACCAAATTTATAGAAAAAATTTTTTTAAAGGGGTGATTTCAGTCACATTGTAAAAATGGTTTTATGTTATTTCAGAAATAACAATGAAAAATGATTTTGTTGTTAATTTGAAAAATAAGTAAAATAAAAAAGCACTAGTGTCTGTATTTATTGTAATATTTTGTCCAATTCAACATTGTATGTAATTTGTAGAAAGTTTAGCCATTAGTACTCTTTTTTATATTGCTATGTTTATCGATAGCATTACTTAAGACAACACTTTATACGATGTAAAGATATAAATATAATTCTTTAAACTACAATTGAAAATAGTTTTAAGAATTCCATTTTGCAATAATTTTTTACAATGTCTTATATGTAATTACAATTGGCGCGATCGTCGAATGATTTCGGTCTTCCGTTATTGAATTGTGAAATTCTAAATTCCGCAGAAAGGTCAACGACGAGAAAGAAAGCAGATTGCTCTTTCGTCGATCTTGAGAGGTTTTGGGGCTCCGAACCATCCCAAAATGCAGCGACAGCTTATTTTTGTGATTTTATAAAAAATGAAAAACGACGAGAGCGATCGATTTACAGAAGGAAAAGGAAATGGGGAAAAAGACGTTAGGAAAAAAGCGGCGTCGCGAATCACTAGTCGCGATCTCGCTGATGTACAAAATTTCTAATTACCGTGTAACGGAATAAAGTGAAAGGAAAGAAGTCTCGAGTCTGATACGAAAGTGGCTTAAAAAGTATAAATTTATCAAATCTGAATTCTTGATTTTTGAAAATGTCTCGATGAAATGTAAATATAACAATTGATGCAGCCAATCACAATTGATGCTTTTTACATAGACATTGTGTCATCGATAGATCTGAAAATAGGAAAACAAAGACATTTGATTAAGAAATATAAAGGAAATACTTATTATACCTCGGCTATGTTAACTATTTACGTTGGCGTTATCAATTTTATCGTAAAAATTTATAATGCAGACGTATTTATAACAAACACTTTATTGCAAACGTGAATTTCTTAATAGAATCAAATCTATTGAAATACGTTACTAAGTAATAGATCAGGCAAAGTTTGACAACTAACACAAATGTTTGCATCTCTCGTTGTCAAACATCATGTTTATGTTTAGATGTATTACTGCCTTTACAAAAGTGCTTCAATAACCTTAAATCTCGCTGGTCAAATTTTTTATGAATCATACATTACCTTATTGAACACGTTCAACTGTAAACTCAACAGTTTTTCCATTTACTTTTGTTAAAAGTGCACGTGCATGAAAACACTAAATACAAATGTCCGTAGTGAATAATATACAATTAGTTATTTATTCAATTTTGCCTGATCTGCATATACCGGCGTTAAAGTTGTAAAGCAAAAATAAGAAAAAAACAGTATAAATTGAACGCAATTTTAAATCAGTGTCAGTGCAATTGTGGTTTCAAATTGTCAGGTCTGTTTCAGTTAAGCATTTCTTTGATCTGTGAGTATCGTAAGCATTTTTAGTTGTATTCATATGTTATAATAACATTATCTAAACTGCCAGTTTTGATAGATTTACAGAGTCCTATACTTTTACATACTTGAAGTTTAGTTAAGTTGAAAAGTCAAGATTTTAAATTTGAAAATCCTTATCGATTACCTTGAAATACTTATTAATCCATTTCCGTTAACAGCTAAAGTTTAATCGCGGATTAAAAGGTAAAAAACAAATATTGACCTACGCGTTATTAAGTATTGCCTTCCTGCCATATTTGGGGTATGCCAAGTATAAAAATTTTAAGGTTTAGGGCTTAGAGAGACAAATTAACTCGAGAGCGTGAGAGCGAATGTAAGTGAAAGTGAGTGGTGGCGAGAGTGCGAGCAAAAGGAGAGAAAATGCCTGAAAGTATGAGGTAGCGCGAATGCATGCTTCTTTTTCGGAACAAAAGTCGAGCTATTTTTCAAAATTTTATAAAGAACAAGCGATTCATTTTCTCGTTCTTTAAGAAATCCTCGATCATCGCGGATGAAGCACACGAGGCCTTTTCTTCTATCGCGAAGAGTGGCGGAAGGTACGATTTTCAAGTGGCCTTCCGTCAAAGTCGAACAAGAGCAAAGAATATAAAACTAAATACAAAGAATAATAAAAAGCAAATGCAACTTTTTTATAAACTTGTATGCCACGATAAATTGACACCGCTCTTTTTGTTGTTGCCCGAAATTCAAAAGTGACGTTCCTCGCGCCGCGAGTTCGACTTCTCTCTTCGGCACAAAAATAATACATATGTATTCTTGATACGAAAGGTTTTTGCGCGACGAAATCTAGGCGATAGAAGGAGAAAAGGAGCGAAAGTGTACACGAGCAAGAAAGAAAGCGAGAGAAAGAGAGTGAGAAAATGATATTGCGTGAAAGTCGAAAAACTATCGGTCGGTGAAGCCCAAAACGCGGCGATTGATGAGGGAAAAAAAAGACAAAGTGAGATTCTGGGACTGTCTTTGGAGTTCTTTAAGAGTGTATAGTCGTATTTATTGTATTTAACGATCTATTTTTTACGTTTGGAGATAACTAAAACAAGAGACAAAAGTACGAGAAAGCGGAAAATCTCGAGTGACGATTCTATTATATGCGACTCTAGGCATAAAATGTGTTCAAAAACAAAGTAAGAAAACCAAAATGTTAGAAGTATGTGAACGAGTCTTATACGTTGACAAAAAAAAAAAGAAAAAACTGATAAAAATCTCAAGTGCGGAAGTAAAACCAAAGGAGAGTCCGTGAGAAAAAGAGCAAGAGCGAGTGCTTTACCGAAATATTGTATAAAAAAAAGACATGAAAAGATAAAAAGTAGAAAGTGCCTTCCAAATGAAAAAAATTAAGTAAGGAGTCCCGTAGATCGTGACTACTTGTAAATGAAGATCATTCAAAATTTTTCGCGTTTACGAGGTTGCAGTGTTTGTGAAGAAAAACGTTCTGCTGGTGTGTCGTTTTGAGAAGTCTAAGAAATTAACTACATAAAAACAGTAGCTCGTCGTATATGTATGAACCGTTTGATCCAAGGATTCGTAAAATTTTACCAGCACATTGAGCAATATTGTATCTAAACAACTTCGTGATGATTTTTACAAAAAGTTGAATTTCTCATTGTCACACCCTCAGAACCTTGAATGCTTGTGATGAACGAATGACAGTGAAAAACTTCTTGTACGTGATGAACTATCGGTGTCGGAGCAAAAATTAGCGAGCAGCATCGACAGTTCATGCGGCACACTGATAAGTCCGACAAAATTTCAGTTTCGGATCGACTCACACCGGTAATACCCTGAATGGCATGTCTTTAAAGAGATAAAAGAACATTTTCGTTTTCTTTTTTCGAGTAAGAGTAAGTCGATGAGGACACAAACGTGCGATATTGAGCGAAGGTGTAAAAGGCGAACGCTTTGGAAAATGAACGTTTCGTTTTCACGTTTTTGATATATCTGCGAACGGATGAAGAAAAAAAACACCTATATATTACATACTTAAACATAAGTGAACAAAAAGTATCTAATACGCAAGTATATTGATAGAGAATGCAAAAATTATAAATATATATGTATATATAAACATAGACGCACGTGAGTATATATACATATACATTGAAACTATATATATTATACAAATTGATATAATAGGTATAACGTTAAAAAGAAGGATACTGCTGGGTACATGTACTGAGGAGAACAAATTCACTCTCTTTCGTCTTAGGAGCTTTACGTACGAAAAAACTGATTTGATGTTAAGTTCGTCATTATTGTTTCTAAATTTCTGATACCAATGACTAAGAAACATTTTTAACTTTTGTTGTTACTGAAACATTGAAACTTTCGTACAAATTTGCTGATTGACTTCATTTGACTTCAAATTATTTATTTCGTGTATTCGGTACTTGGTGCGATAGAAAATTTCTCGTTGACTATCTTCAGAGGAAGTATTGCGCGGGTAGCACTTTTCTTTCAGCGATTCACTTTGGTAGTACGTACTTTCAAAAAGCATTTGTATTTAGAAAATCTTCCATAAGACTTAATAATAAAGAAGCATTATTTTTATGGTATAAATTTTTAATAGTTTTTTCAATGTATCTCAGTTCTGACTATATATAAATCATTGTGTTACCGGTGAACTTCCTATGCTGAATTTAGTCATTGAGGCTATGTGCACAAGTATATAAAATGAATACTCTGCTAGTAGAATGCCATAGCCAATAAATAAAAAGGTAGTAATAGCTCTTTGCCTTCGATTTGCACGAAAGTGAGATAAGATGAATTGAGGGCATGTCGAAAATAACAAACAGATATAGAGATAATGAAGAATAACAAGATTTCTTGTACAATCGCCCTGGTGAAAAATCTAGAATGTCATTTTTATGAAAAGTTCACAAAACAGAACTACAGATGTAACGTAATGTAACGAAACAGGACTTGATGCAATTTCGTTAACAGAATCAAAAATGAGATACGTTACTTTTTTATATTATCCACATTCTATAAAAATTCATTCAGATTTTTTCCTACCGAGGCGATTACCTACCGGCTGCAATTTGATTACATCCTTATTTCTTGCACCGCAATACCGATGTCTAGCGAGACTCGTTACTTCCCTCGATTGTTTACAATCGCACATCCGCACGATTGCGTTCGACTATATAATTATCGTATACTGTAAATAGCGCGTTCAACGTATTGTGTTATAGGATTCGTGTAACATATTTATTACTTTGCCGACGACGGCAACAGCTCTGCTGACTTACCTATTCTTAAGTTTTATTACTACTGTAATTATAGATCTTATTACATAATTAGTTAATTCATTCATTCATCAATTATATTATTTATTTCGAGCTTCGCGGAAAGGGAGAGCGAACGTCTGAAAACGAAGACATTGTACCGCTGTTGAGTGTCGTATGAAGATGAACAAAGATGTCTTTTTTGACCTTTGTTGCAATATTTCAGACCCACTCTTGATGAAAGACAGTGTTTTGCATCACATAAATGCTAACACATATTTCTTCAATGTATTCTGCAATGTTCAACAATCAGTACAGTATATAGTAGAACTATTACTATCGATGCGTTTATCGATGACTCGCTTCTGTCTTTCATCGAAAGCGAGTTGCGTTACGTTGTTGCCGTTTCTTTTGCGTTAAACTACATACTCTCCGTATTTCATTTTGTAGCGACTTTTCCTGAACTAGCGCGCAGAGAACACGGTCCCCTATTTGCGTTAGATAGACCAATTTGTTATTTAATAATCGAACACGGCTACGGAACGACAGTCGACGTATGTGGCCTCGAATGCGATGCGAAACGACCGAGAAGAATGATGACAGATTTCGAAGAGAAGGTAGTTCTCTACCTAACAGACAGCCGCCATCCGTTGATTCTTTTTATTTATTGTACCGAATAGCTCTTAAGGTGACGTTTTACCGAAAAAACTACACTATACCCTATAAATACACCCTATATATAATACGGAGTAAGCGTACATTACCTACCCTACCTACCTACCTAACGAGGAACAAAACAGAATCACGCAATCATACATTAAGTTGCTACTTGGCACGTATACCTAAGTAATATACTAACGTAAACAATATGCAATAATAATAAATATTGAGAAAATAAAATTGCAACCCCCTTGTCTTTAGATTTTCTCGATCAGCATTACCCTAAAAAAAAAAAGAAAGAAAGAAAAAAAAACAGTTTGCATACAAAATTTCATCAAAATTGACTTGAATTTTAGGAAGGCTGGAAAAAATGTTTGTCTAAAACATAAACAAAAATCTTACTTTAGAAACTCGCCTAAGGGTGTGTCGGCAGAACTTCATAAAGATCACTTATTTCATCAGCACAGTTTGAGTTTCCTTTTTTTAAATACATATTACAACAAAATCTATATAATAAATATAGATTTAAAATGTTTATTCAAACAAATCTTTAATTGATCTGTATAAATTAATTTTCTAAGTTTTCTATTATTATGCATTCTAAAAATGTCGGATGATATGCTGAGAACGGTAGGAAGAAAGATTACATGACGCTGCATTGAAACAATCCAACGTTTATTTTTCACTCTCTGAAATCATTATTCAATTCAGTCTTACGTAAACTAATTTAAGTAAAAAAAGAACTGCATCGAAATAATAGCACATAATTTATAAGATCCTATTAGTCAATATTTGTCGGCACAAATGAAGTATCTTCTTTTACATATTTCGTAGTCAATTTGTAAGTACCGCTTTCATTCTAATACGGTGAATGTCTTTCGACTCAACATTATATTTTTTCACCTCAAACCTGAACAGCTTGTGGTTCATTTCCATGGGCGGGCTGATGCATAGGTGGATGCTGATTCGCTTGCGGGACTGGAACATGCGGAATTGGTTTGTGATCAGCAGGTTTGGCTTCTACGTTGTGAATTGCATTAGTCGCTACTCCAGGTTGTTTGGCTTGATGGGAGGGAACTGGTTGCTGTTGCTGAATGGGAGCTTGTTGTTGATACTGCTGAGGAGGGACTTGTGGATGCTGTTGAGCGGGAGCTTGTTGATGCTGTTGAGCAGGAACTTGTGGTTGCTGTTGAGCGGGAACTTGTGGATGCTGTTGAGCGGGAGCTTGTTGATGCTGTTGAGCAGGAACTTGTGGTTGCTGTTGAGCGGGAACTTGGTACTGTTGCTGTTGAGCGGGAATTTGCTGATTCTGTTGAGCGGGAACTTGATACTGTTGCTGTGGCACGCCTTGGTATGGAGGTGGCTGTTGATGATACTGTTGTTGCTGATATTGCTGATCATGACCTGGTTGAGCGTGGTATTGAGGTGGAACTTGACCATGATACTGTTGTTGTTGTGGAATCTGTCCCTGTGCAGGATGTTGCTGATACTGCGGAGGTGGTGGCACTCCCTGATGATACTGACCCTGATTCATGTCTGGATGTGATGGGAACTGCAAGAAAAAATATTACAAATTTTTATTTATATTGTTTAATTTGTAATGTTTTACTTTTTGTCATTCTAGTGACAGATATATCTTAATAATAATTTTTTTAAAGAATTTTTAAAACATTTTTCAATTATTCAATGAATACAACTAATATAACAATTAGTAAAACTTGTTTTAAAAATAAAAATACAAAAAAAAATATTTCACTCATTATAAATGTGCAGTAAGTGAATGAAAATAACTGTAGATTGGACTCCATTCTTATCATATGTGGTACGATTTATTATAGATAAGAAATGCAGCTACTATACAGCATATGTTTGAACTATTGAAAAGAAAGTAACAAAATATGTATAAATAAAAAAATTAAAAAATGTATAAATACTTTCAATGTTTTTCTTTCTCTGAGAAAATCTATGAAGAAAAAAGAAAAGCTCAACAAGAGTTTAAAAGAAATAAAATTAAGTCCACATGAGAATTATTACAACGATTACAACTAATGAATAGTAATTGTGATAATGAACGTAAATTAAGTAATTATACGTTTTTAAATACAATTCATTCTGTTTGCCAACATCTACAGTATTATGCTGATATACTGCTTCGTTATCATTATTACACATTATTCAAAACTAGTTATTAATATACTTTTTCCTCGTTTGCATGAATGGGCATTTATAACGATTGTTTTAATTCCTAAGATAAGAAAATATTAACAAATATCTTGCACGGGTTATTTCCCGATTTATTGAAAATAATATCGACGATAAACTTACTTTTAACAAATTGTATTAGTATAGACTATTAGAAAATAATTCCTCTACAATTCTGTGCTTTTAAACCAAGAATATATTTCTCAATCATTTTGATACGATACGATAGACATCTAAACATTGCCATCAGAAGCATAAACTGGCATTGATAAACTCACCTGCTGATGCATGTCTTGCGGATGTTCAGGATAAGGTGGATGTTGCTACGAGAAACAAAACAAAATTGCACAAGCCATCCGTTAGTTACTCTAAATACTACAAATAAAAAACCTTGTTCAAGCTTATACAAAAAAAATCTCTGGGTTTAATCTAAGGATTACTTTCACTTGATTTATTGAGAGAACAACAGTTATGGATAAGTTAATTAATTATTTAATTCAGTTTTCTGAATAATATAATGTAACCTTATAATGTAAAGTTTTAACATTCGTATTGTATGTACATTATGTCAACTCAACTTCTAATGCTTTCTAAGAAAATAAAAAGAAAAATATTATTGACATTTTAGATAAATGCAAGAAGCGCAGAAAAATTCAGCACACTCTGTAGCATGCTTTAATAATATCAACCATGCATGTATACTAGCATAAAATATTAAAAATGAAACAATTTAAGTAAATGTATATTGTTATTTAAATATGTAGTATTTTCTGAAGATACAACATTCAGACATATTGCACTACATATGTAAGTCACGTACAAACAAACAAAAATTAAAGTAATATTGTAGATAGAGTATTACTTAAAATTCTTTTTAGATACTTTTAATGTAACTTAAAAAAAAAAAAAAAAAATAGAACTGTTCATTAAAACGCACTTAGCAAATAACGCAGCAAACAACAAATTAAAAAGTGAGAAGAAACATAATTACCATTCCTTGAGAAATTTTTTTTTGCCGATAGACATCATATTCTTCCTGCGAATAGATTTGTTGCTTATCTAAACTGTCCCACCCTTCGTCTTGTTGGAAGTCAGGTCGTCGTGATTGATCCAGAAACTCATTTAAACTAAGGCATAAATATTATGTTTTTCAAATATGAATATAACTTAAGTAGTCATGTACGAAAATTATACAATAACAATCTAATCATCACTAACCTAATAAGTCCGTCTTTATTTACGTCGGCTTCATTAAATACGTGTTCCCGCATTCTTTCCATCTCTTCTTCTCGTTCTCTTAAATCATCTTCAGGATGGCCCTCTTGGTAGAGTTTGTCCAGTTCTTTGTTGAATAGTGCTTTCAGCTCATTTTGGTCCCAAACACCATTTCCATCTAAATCTAATTAATAAAAATAAAATATATAATTTTAATTTGTTTTTTATGTCAATTTATATTGAAGAATTAGATAAATTCACGTGGAGGATAATAATTATTATATAAAAGATTCTACCATGCATATAGAAAAACGTTTTAGGATCGAAATCTTGACTTTCCATGTGATCTTGTTTCACCCAAACTTCCTCTAATTGTTGTTTACTGCCTGGATGATGCAGCTGCAAAGAGCATAATGAAATTAAGTTGTAATGTTCAAAAATCATTTGCATATTGAGAACTAAGGACTTCAATAAAAAGATATCTTACAGGTTCATGTTGCTTGTGCTTCTCATCCATGTCATGAATTTCCTTTTCCTTTGCCTTTCTCTCCTCTTCAGATAAACCTGCATTTTGAGGAAAATCTATTAAAGAGAAAATAAAAATTCTTTGTGCCTTGACAAATATGAATGACCATCATGTCATTGGGCAATAGATAAAAACCACCAAGTTACCATTATTACCCTTAAGAGACTCTTCTATTTCGTAGTGTTTATTCATTTCGTATTCCTTAAATTGTTCCCTTCGCTTTCTATCAGCTTCATTCAAATTCTTTGTCGTCTGTAATAATTTTAAATCATCAATAAATATTATTTTATATAAAACAATATAATACGTCTATTATTTATTTTATATAATACAAGTTATTTGTACCAGTTCAAAATGTAAATTTAAAGGAGATATGCCAGTTATTTTTACAATAGACAAAAGAAATAATGTCCAACAAATATAAACAGTTTTTAAATAATTACAAGTTTTAAATAAAATTCTAAGGAGGGTTTTAAAAAGGCTAAAACGTCAAAAAAGATCATACTAACTATAATCGTTCTAACTATTGTTAAAAAAATAAACATCTAATATTATCTATTATACAAGACATTTGCTTTGAAAATTAAGAATAAAAATTTGCAAGATATACCTGATCAATTAATTTTTTTAAATCGTCAACTTCAAAGGTATGGGGATTTTTATGATTGAGATGATCCATGTGATCAGGGCTTATTCCAATTTCTTTCCTGTAGTTTTCCATCGCAATTTGTCGTAATCGATTAAGTTCTTGCCTTTTTAACTCGTCCAATTTTGTCCTGACATGATGACTTACGAATTTTAATTCTTCTGCAATTTTTCCACTCTATGAAAGACAATAAAATTTTAATTTACTTAAAACTATTTTTGTTTAAAATTGTTATATTATATATCTTTCGAGTAACTGTCTAGATTTTCCATTCAATGTTCGATATTCAATAAAAATACAAGACATTTAAATTAGACATTATTTATACTTACACGAATGTCAGTTTCATCTGCTTTTTCTAACTTTGCACGAAATTCGGGATCATTTTCAAGTGCTTGAACAACTTCATTCAAGTACCTCTGATACTCAACAACACCCTCCTATAAACCATTAAATAAATGCCAATTAAAATTTAGTACATAACTACATTTACATTCGCTACATATTTCTGGAAATTGTTAAGTCATAATATAAAATAAAAAATAATTCTTAAAAATAAAATTAAGAGAATATTCATCAAATTCCTTTTCATTTTTTTTTTCAAAATTCAAAAATAATGCATGTTGCAAACTTGGAACAGATTGAAAAAGTTTTTACATTATTTTTTCCTCAATTGTTAAAGTAGTTACATAAGTTTAACTAAACATTGAAACTGTTAATTAATGGGTAACAGTAGTAAAATTTGTATGAAATGTAACATAGTTTACCAAGTCTTCCTTATCGTCAATTTCATTTGTTTCTTCTTTTTTCTGCTCCTTTACTGGTGGGGCAACAGATTTCTGCACCAGAAGTACAAGAAGTCCTACTAATATATAGGACTTCATGTTTTAATCTGTGAACAAAATTTATTTGTTATTTTACAAAATGTATATAAATATTAACAACTTATCACTATGACAAAACTTATTATTATGATGTGTTGTAATATAATTATGTTTTGCGTCATACTTTTTGAAAGCTACTATTATTAAAATGAGGCTACTGCTTTCAATCTGATTTTCTGACATAGACAGACAATAGTCTATGCAAATTCTAATAAAAATTGTTGGAATGCTTTAAGACTTCAAGGAAACCATATTGAAAATTCCCATATGGGATCTCATGTCGGAATTTGACTTGAAATCTATACAAAAATGTTGTTTTTTTGGAATGAACAAAATTCTGGGATATTTTTTAGACAATTTTAAACAAGAAAGAAACATGTTTTATTACATCAGAAATACCATTTCAAAATTCTCATATAGGATTTCTATTACAATAAAACATGTTTCTTACTTTTTTATAATTTTTACTGTCCCACTCATTTTTATTTTTTATTTATTTATTTATTTATTTTCTTTGAAACTGTTTCTATTACAATAAAACGTGTTTCTTTCTTCTTCAAAATTGTCTGAAAAATATCCCAGAATATTTTTGATTAAAAAAAAGAAAAAAAACATTTTCGTAGGTGGGATTTCACGTCAAATTTCCACACGGGATACCATAAGGGAATTTTCAGTAGGGAAAAAATAAGCATATTTTAAATAAATATTGATAATCATTCGATTAAGCCAAACGTGTACAATTATAATTTAAATTTATCTATTAAGTTTTGGTGTTAACAGTAAGTAATGCATAAAATTTTCACGCTTTTTCTGCTTTAATTTAACAAATTACTGATTTATTGGTTAACGTAGAACTTTTGGTGTAAAAATCACAATTAATTATTATTGTTTAAATATGCAATATGGCTGTTTGTAAAATTAACGTTCGTATTTTGTTTTCGGTACACTGTTGAGCAGAGGAGGTGGCTTGTGTACAAATATAATTCACATACTTCTTTATGGAAACTCATTTTTTATAGGATAACAATTTACAACTTTATTTGCTAGTATATAGAAAAATAAAATTTACAACCAAATATTGTTTTAAGAAATAAAGTTAAATATCGTAAGATTTGAAACATTTGTCATTCATATACTAATTGCCCATTAGTGAATGTCTCAGTTTATAATCATTGCGCTAATTTATAATTTATCCCCTAACTTCACTTATTACGTGCGATGCAATACAGAAGATAAAAAAATGAGAAGAATATAAAATAAGTGAAATAGTTAAGAATTGTAGAATTACAAATTTAATTCTAATAATAAAAATTTCAATTGTAAGTTTTAAAACGTATGTAAAGTATAAGCGTACATTTATCTGTACTGGGAAATAATTTTACCATTGTTAAAAGTGGAGTTATTAATTCATTTTGTATTTTAATTGTTTATGTTTTTTCCATGAAAGAAAATGACCAATTATCTAATCTTCTGGCTTATTATATATTGACATTTACTTGACTGTTTTGTCAATTATAAATACATACAATCTTACAGAATTAAACCTTTAATAGTTACTCTTCTGATAACAGGTATTTTTATCTCAGGCAGTTAAATGCTCCAAAACTGATTGACATTATTAATACAAATCAATAAATAATAATACATGTAAAAGGGGACAAATGATCACAATTGTTTCTATGCATTTTAATACAGTTCATTATTAAGATGGCAAATGAATGTTGATGTTCGCATATCAATTTGTCACGAATGTCAAAATGATTTCGTACATGCATATATTAGATTTTACTTAAGTGACTTAAAAACCTATTAATTGAGGTAATATATCACAAAATACATATATCAGTATCAAGGTTCAGTGTAGCAGATGAAAACCTGTTACGAGTGAAATACAATTTATAATATCAATATTTCATAACACATCCCAATAGTATCTTGAAAAATATCACTCCACATAATTTATTAAATCATTGCAATATTATAAATAAATTTTTATTACACAAAATCTATTGCACAATAGTCAAAATAAAACTGTATATATATATATGTATGTACAGGGCACAGAAGTCTTGACAAATCAAATCACTGTGACACGTCGCGAGAAGCACAAGTGAAAGGCGGCCAATTATACGCTGATGTATACGAAATACGAAAGATGATGACGTTACAGTATCCTATTTACTATATACTGGATAAATATATAAATATTGCCGAGTTTCGAATTCGCAGATTTCTGACGTGTATCCCCCTTACATACCTCGTTTCGGAACTCGGGACGGTAGTCACGGCAATCGCGTTTTTTAAATTCCTCCCATTTGTATGTGAACAGCGTCCGCTTATCGCCTATTGGTATCGCGTGAAACCATCATGACTTTCCGCATGATGGACACGAAAATTTCAGAGTATATTATTGGGGATTTTACGGTATCGGAAACAATCCGGGAAATTTGATAAACGTTCGTTAATGCCCTCCCCCTTTCGCGGAACGATGAAATTATCTTATCAAGGACGAAACCGCGGCTGAAACGAAATTGTTATACGAGAGCATGATATCGACGTTATTTCGCGGACTTTCCAGAAACTTCGAAAGTGGCGAGATCTGGTGGATAGCGGGAAAGCTATATTATTTCAACCATTTCAACTCTTGATTTATAATCGCAGTTTGTTTTATATAACATAATATACTTTTTCACGTTGAAGACATCGATATATATATAGCGCATGCAGCGTATATGGGACATTCCATGCCAATCCTGCCACATTTTTAGTAACATTTTTTAATTTTAGTTTTACCTATAC
>JAPYZR010004511.1:0-12176 GCA_030522945.1 Trichopria nigra | reverse complement strand
ATGCACGTACGCAAAATTTCAGCGAAATCGGTACTAAAATGACCGAGAATCCGCGAGGACAAATTTCGTTCTGTAATGTCGGTATTTAGCAGCCCCTTTGAATTAATAACATTGACCCATTGGGAACTGACATGAGCCGGTGGCCGATTTGAGAACTAATCAAAGCTTTCATTTGGAGAAAGGTGATTGGGCCATAGGCCAATATGGCGGTTGTAAGCTTGGGAATTCGCCGACAACAGCGCCTAATATCAGATCCCAATAGGAAATCCTAGAACATCATATACCTATAGATGAAAGTTTTATTAAGATATACTAAAATTATTGTAATAAAATTGTAAGATCACTACAATTGTATTGTAAGTTTTTGAAATTGAAAAGTACCGAAATAATAATATATTTTCATTTTCTTAAATTGGCATCGTCATCATCTTAATGTTTTTTTCCTTTCGATTGAGCATATATACGCCGAAAAAATTATTCGGTAAACGTAACTAAAGTTTATAATTGACCAGTGCGAATTAAATACTTGGTGTAATTGATGACTCCAAGAATGTAAGGTTCACTATATATAACTAATATTGATATGATTAGGTGAAACCGGTTCGTCGTAAAAATAAATATATATATATATATATATGAGTTAATAAATAACTAAATATTAGTCAGTTGAATTATTAACGTAGCAATATATAAATATGAAGTGGAGATTAGCAGCCAGAGTTAGCCAGCAGTGGTTCTCAACCATATTTGTTACGTTCGTTTTTTATTAAAATAAGGGTGATGTATATGTTTTGCAAATTGTTACACCTAGTTTCCAATGGTTCAAAGACTATTTCTAGAAATTTCTAGAAATCTAAAAATAAGTCGAGGAATCGTTGTTTATAATGAAGTTAACAATTGTCAACTTTTACAAACAAATGGACCTGGAGAACACACGCACACTCGAAATTAATTCAACTTTGCAGGAAATGTCTCTAATGGGGTCCCCAATTCAATATCACATACCGATCTTTCCAGGGACCACCCCCCATTTGTTAATAAAAAATTAACAAACGTTAACTTTTATGGTTTTTTTGCCGTTTATGAGGTTTATATATGAACCTTTATATACATAAACGAAAAAGTGCAGTACATTATTAGCAATATTTCATGCAAATTTAAAGTGGTTTCGAGTTTGCGTGTGCTCTTTAGGTCAATTACACTAAATATTTAATTCGGATTGGGCAATTATAAACTTTAATTACGTTTACTGAATAATTTTTTCGGCTTTATAGGCCCAATCGAAAGGAAAAAACATTCAAATGATGATGCCAATTTACGAAAATCAAAAACATGACAATTCTCAAGCAATTAAATCCTCCCACGAAATCTTTTCTCGTCGAATCGTATTAATTGCTTTGAACATATGTGTGATTCTGTCGCATGCTCTAATTTCTACAACTATTTCTAAATCAGAAAAGCTTAAAAACTGTCCGAAAATGAGCATTACCTTTTCGACTTTCGCCTCTTCCGCATCGACGGCAGTTGAGGCAGGCACTGGACTGTAAAACAATAATCTGTCTATAGCAGCTAAGGCAGGATTCTTCTTTGGCGTTCCCAAATCTGGAACTGAAACTTCGTTCTTATTGTTGTGTTCATCCTCAGTCGCCTGAGGGGGATTTCCTTGTGGCAACATGCTCTGTCTTCCAAGAAGTGGATCAAACTTGACGTAGAGCGATTCTAATCGCAAGTCCCGCGGCTTGTTATTGGTACCGGATTTCGTTAGAAGATCGTCCAGGAATGTAGGATCCGCAAAGACTGCATTTGAAATATTGACAGGTGAGACAAGATCGAATTAATATTGCCCGAATTATGTTTACCGATAATGTACATTTATGAACTAACATTTTCCAACATTTACTTTCAACGTTTACTCGATTGTGTATTAAGATCTCGAAATATTGATGTACGGCTTATAGTCCAAGTAGAGAGAGAAAAAAACTATGCCAGAATTTTAGGCTAATGGAAGGCTCAATTATTATCCACCATTTAAATTTTTTGCTCTTTCATTTTTATAAATAAATCTCCTGATACACACACACACACACACACCCACACACACGCACACATTGCTTTGTTTTGATATACGTTAACGCTGTGTGCTTGTGACTGATATAAATCAAAGTATAAACGGTTTAAAACAAATAAATATACGAAATGATGATATGAATGTTACGTGCGTCTCTAACGAAGATAGAAAGATACAGAGGTTTGAGAAAGTGCAACTCGTTTTAACAAAATGAAAGAATGATTTCATTTATGCGTTGACAATTTTCCCTCATATTAGAAATTGTTATGCAGGTCAAATTCCTAAAGATCAAAGTTCCTACCAGTTAAAACTCCTAATATTTATGCTCCTAATGTTCAGATTTACGAGCGTCCAATTATCCTAATGCAAAAATTACCCAGATTCATAATTCCTAAAGATAATTTTCATAACGACCAAAGCTTCTAAAGGCTAAAATTAAGAAAGGCCAAAACCCCTAATGCCGAAGTTACGAATTGTCAAAATTCCTTAAGTCGAAATTACATATACACATACGTATAAAATCGTACCATCTGTGGTACATCTCAAGTAATATTAGGAATTTTGTCCGTTCGTAACTTCGGCGTTAGGGTAATTTTGACCATTACGTTATACATATGTGAGATAAAATGTTGCATTCCACGCACTTCATATGAAAATAAAAGCTCGTCTTATTATAGAAACAATCAAAATACAAAACCGAAATAATAATCAAATAATGATTTGGCAAACAAACGAATGGAAATGTCGGATGAGCTGATGTATGCTATATTGTTAAAAATAAGATAAGGACTTACGGTTCGTACGTCGTCTGCATTCAGCATTAAACATACTTTAGTTAATATTTCAAATCCGTGAGGAGAAGAGCTCATTAATTAAAACTGATAATATATACAGCATGCAATAAAAATTCTTTTCCTTTCAATCTACGATACTTGTCAAAATGTGGGTCAATCAAACTTTAAAAATACAATTTGATTTCGAGAAGAACTTCTTCTTCTCCTCTAAGCACTATCGGTTGTAGTGAAGTAATAAAAATCTAAATCTATATATAGAGTATGTGCATGACTATAGAAAGGGAGGGGAAGAAGAATGTTGCGAAACTAGCGGCAGAAATGGGAAACTTTCGGGTGTAATCGCACATGTCAATTGGGCGCAAATAGTGCAAAGCAACGAATATTTGTTTGCAAATATTAATTAGACAGTGTAAAGTATTTATGCGACAACAAGAAAATTCTTTTAAATATTTTTTAAACACATCCGTCGATAAACGTATCTGCGTGACAGAACGTAAACGAGGTTTTAAGGAATAATAACACCGGAAGGTTATTATACCCTATGCACTCAAAACGGAGTAGAGCTACATATGCTTTATTATGAGTGCAAAAAAATAAAATAAAAAATAAAAATAAAATCATTTATACATTTTAATATTCTGCAAAGAAACAACTTATAGTGCAAGTAAGAAAAAATATACATACTTTTCAACTGCTCACTGTACGGTGGAGAAGTGACAGTTCTAATCTACTAAGAATTATAATTTTTTTCTTATTTTAACAAGGATACTTGTATGAAACGGGTCTTTTCTATTATACAATTTTTACTTAACTTTACCAAAATCATTTTTAACACTGCTATCAACTTCCTTTATTATTGTAATAAATTATTTTATAATTTTCACAATAGACCGTAACACAAAAAGGAACCCGAACATCGCATCTATTGCCCGCTAAACGGCACCACTTGACGCCTTGCACATACTCTATAGGCCAATTTTACTTAAAATTCTTGTATTAACAGTGCGGAGCTTTCTTACAGACTCGTCAGTAAATAATATAAAGCAAACCAGCTCGAGAATTTTTTTTTTTTTGTATATTGTTCTCAACGTGTTTGTTTTCTTATATTATTAGCAGTTTTGTTGCTCTTGTATTTCAAAAAATCGTTCAAAAAATATATTTGTTAATTATATGATAAATATGCCAATTTCTCTCCATCAATTTCCCAATTTATAACTTGTTCCTTCTAATTGAATGAAGCGGTAACAACTTTTGTCCAAAAATCGCCAAAATTCCAAAAAAAGAAAAAAGAAAAAAAGAAAAAGTAATAAAAACTAAATGAAACCTAAATGAAGCTTACATTCGTCAGTTGCAGCAACAAACTGGTCTTCACCGTCTTCTACCAGAGATGATTCGATATCTCTCGCAACGGCCTGCGCTGCTTCCTCTAACAAAAAGGTACCACCATTCTCGGGCAATGTCAAGGTTGTACTTATTCTCATCGGCTTAAATGCCTCGTAGTCTTGATCCTGGATAGACTCAAAATTATTGGAAATCTCTTCCAATTCTGAAGTATTTTTCAATTTTTCTGGCGATATGATGGCCTCTTCATCGATTTCAATTTTCGGAGGACTTATGTCACTCAAGTCTACGACGTTTTCTTTGGACGATTCCGGTACTGCAGAAAGGTTCCCGCGAGCTTCGCCGAAATAAGGCGAATTGTGTCCGAGTTTAATCTTTGTGACTTTATCACTGTTCAGCGTTTTCCCGTTAAACGCTTCGAAATTAGAAACGTCAGTGTTCACTCCTGCAGGAGTGTTAACATCGAGTTCGTCTTTCTTGCATGTATTCAAAACACAAGAGCTGGATATATTTATACGTTGATTTTCAACAGGCTTCAAGTCCGACTTGGATTTACAGGCGAATTCGTATCCGGATTCATCATCTAACCCGGCGGCGCTTAGGCTAATTGTTGAATCCAACAGTTCTTGAAGGGGAGACGACAATGGATCATCAAACGAGTGGTACTTGACCTTTTCGAGAGGAGAGGTTGCTTCGACACTCTCCGGCAATTTAGGAATACTTGGAGATTGTGTGAAGTCGTCAACATTATTTCTTGAAACTGCTGGTTCGGCTCGATTCACTTGTTTGTCGACCGCATCAAATGTTGTATTTAAGTCGAGTCCATCCTCTTCCGGAACAAATGTTTCAGTTGAGTTCGGTTCGACTTCGTCATTACACGCTGTGCCTAAAGTTGTTTCGGTCGCTTTAGTTTCAGCCTTCGAATCAAACGTTTCATTCAGAACAGCATCCGGCTCCTTGGAGGAAAATGTGCTATTCAAGGCCGATACAGTTTCCTTAAATTCAAATGTGCTATTCAGCACTTCATCCGTCTTCTCGGGCGAAATGGAGGAGAATGTTGTATACAAGGTCGGCTCAGCATCCGTTACTTCAAACGTTGAATTCAAGCAGGAGCTGACGGTATCCTCATTGACGATAGCTTCAGACGCTGTAGGCGCTGGTAGGTTGTCATCATCTGATTGCTCTTTTAAAGGTTTCGCAATTTCTGAATATTTATCATTGTCGATCTGATCGAGAGTAACGTCTGGAATTGAGGACTTGACGCTCGAATCGGGCGATGGATGCTTATTATCGGAATCTTCAACTTTCTGTTTCTTGTCTTTTTCTGGGCTGACCGGCAGGCAAGATTTAAAAGTAGGCAAAGTCTCTTCCGGTTGTATTGCTAAACACGTTTTGAAAGATTGAAGGGCTTCTTCCCGTGAATCTACCTCCGACAAAATTTCGCTCGTTTTCAATTCGTTCACGACGTTTGTCGGGAGATTTTCGCGAGTTTTTTCGATCAACTGGCAAGTTTCGAAAGATTGAATGCTATCGTCCGATTTTACATTACACTCTGACTTGATATTTTCGCAGCTTTTATCAGTTATCAATTTTTCATTCTTCAAAGTCGAAAGATTCGTTTCGAACTTTTCACTGGGACAAGAATCAACGGTCGTACGAACCACTTCACCGTCAACACTTTTCTTTACCACTTTATGGTAACAATTCTCGAGAGATTGCAAATTTTCGGAGGGTAACGCCTGGCAAGTTTTATAAGATTGAAGGGTATTTTCCTTGACAATCTCTTGCCTTTCGGCCGATGAGATATTCTCGTCCGATACTTTTACTTCAGTATTAAGAGGAATTTGTTGGCTACTTAACACTTGACAAGTAGCGAAATTCTGTAGTGACTGCTCGTTCTTACTCTCTGAGTGAAGAACATCGGATTTACAAACTTCTTCTTCTTCTTCTTGTTCTTCGTCGTCGTCGATGCCAGTGAACGTGGAGTCAAAATCTCTCTCTACTCGATGCAAGACACTGCCGTCGACGGCAGAAGCGAATGACAGATCTTGGCTGATTTCACTTTTTGGCGAAACCTTCGATTCCTCTTCGTCAGGGTCATTCAGATTAATGTCGGCACATCCCAAAATGAGATCATCTAACCCCGAAACATTGGCATTCACATACGACTTGTCAAAATTCCTATCGGGACTGCTAAGCGGCGAATCGCGATAAAGCGCACTATTTATATGTTTTACACTGTCGACACTCAAGCCGCTACTTGTCACAGAAATGCGCTCTGGTATCGAGTTAACCGGAGAACTCGGGCCATCAGCGAAATCTCGGGAGAATTGGACCTTCACATCGGACTCGGCTCCTTTATCAAGCGACGTGTCGATGGCACTCTGGAAAACAAACAAAAAAACCATTAATAAGATATGTTCTTGGAACAATGTCATCATTATATTATTTATTATATTGTTTTGTGTGTGTGTTTTTGTTTTTTTAATTCATTTATAATGCTAAAGCTAGCATCTAATTCGAAAAAGTTGAGATTCTCATCATTATTTTAACGATTCCAGTATAGAGTCTTTTTTTTACATTCACGTAGACTTTGTGTTATATGTTTATATATACGTTTCAATCTGACGTAATTTTCAAGTTAATATGAAACAGAATCCTCGCACCTCGAATCGAAACGTAAAATCAATTGTTGAAAAAGTCATTCAAGTTGAAAGAGTGTCTTTTATAATATTATAAGAAATAATAAATGCGCCGTATAAACATTTGATGATTGTTGTTTATAAATCTGTCATATATATACTGGAAGATAAGCAGTGAAGCTTTTTAAATTGGCAGTTAAAATAAGAGGCACGAAAATAATAAGAAATTTCTTGATCAGGAAATTCTTTTTATATATACTAGATAATAAGAAAAAAAAAAAAAAAATTCCATGCGATAAATACAGTGTGGCAACAAAATTTGTTCATTCCATTTTTTAAGCTTTTGACGAACAGCCAACACCCGCAGCGCTCACCTTATTAACAAAATAAAATTTATTTTTTCGGGTATAATTTTGCATTACGGACGTTTATTGTGCACAATTTTTTATAAATTCGATCAAATATAACGATAATTATGGATGTTATGCAACAGGAGTTTCCCTGCGCAAAATTCAAATGCGAGTACATATATAATTGCTCTCCGCGGTGTAGATAAAAAAAAACATCTCGGCTTCCGTCGCGTGATAAAGAATTTTAGCGAATTTACATTTTGTCTTGGACCGTTACACAGTATATAGAATAGATTACACAACTAGTGAGGTAAAGTGATCTCGATTTCTGAAATAAACGTACTCGGAGTTTACTGCGGGGGAGCAGTCAGTCCATTCCCACATCATCCGCACACGCAAAGATCACACTTCCACGTGTACAGATTTACATTTTTTCTTTATTCTTTTGCTTTTTTTTCTTTTTTTTCTTTTTTTTTTTTTTTTTTTGTTTAGTGAACGGGTAATCGATGTACCTTAGATTGCACTTTGGGCGTAGGCGAGGTGCGGCGTGTGGGCGACGTGGAGGCGGGCCGCTGCAAAAGGCGATTGATATACTCCATAAGTATCGACAATGGAGAAGACTGTCAGGATATGCGACGCGAAAACTTGACTTGCTATACCGACTTGGTCAAATCACTATTTCACACTGGTGACTGGTGATCACCACTGGGCTAATTCGATCAACAGAATCAGCTGGCGACGCGAAGCGTGCAGGTTTTCTGCTCTTTCAAATTGCGCAACATTCGTTCGCGCTCCCGCCTGCTCGTCTAATTATAAAAATATCGAAACGATCGCTATTCAGCATATAGTGCTGCAGCGTTTAAACAGATATGAAAATGTTTCTGTTTTCGAATGGCCTTGACGTTCATTTTTTTGTATATGCTTTTATTTTTATTTTTATTTTTTTATTTTTTTTTTTTTTTTCTCAATAACCGGAAGAAAGCTTGATTTGTGTATGACTGTGTGTGCGCGCGCGCGTAATTTCAATCTTGTCGATCGGTCTAAAATTTAACTAACTGAACTTCAGATTCCTTTAATAAATTTTTTTTAAATGACGAAACTCTACTGTATTACACACACACACACACACACACACATAAATCGCTGTATTATCTGAATCGACAAATTTGAAATAAATATATTACAATCAAATAAATAATAATAAAAAATAATAATAATAATTGTCAAAGTAAATGATAAACTTTGAAATGTGCAGCAGCTATTAATTTGTGGAAATAAAAATTGAAAAAACGATTTAAAATAACGAAAAAATAATTTATCCTAAACGTGATGATGCGATACTTTTACCTAATACGAGTAGTATACGATATAGGAATTCTATATATATGTGAAATTATGTAAGCCGTTTTGCCCGTATAATATATACTTCGCTTTGCAGAAACACAGAAAATCGTGAGAAAAATCTCATTTTTCTTGGCCGTTGTAATTGAATCAAGTTCGTTTTCGACTAGTTTTGTAGTCCTCTGCAAAAAATATTATAAAAGCTTTTAAAAAATCATGTGTTTTAAAGTCGCATTTGTGAAGATGTTTTTTTTTTTTTTTATAAGGGTATAGAGATCTATTAATTCCTTGTATTCATAACACCATCCCAGGTAGAAATTAATCGTGGCATTCCGTTTTATTGTAAAGGCCCTATATCGGAAAAGCATTTTAAAGTCTGTACGAGAAATTCTCTCGATTCTGTCCAGATTATATGTAGAAAATCTAGAAATTTGATAGTGAAAATTACTATAAATTCTAAGTTGTAGATAAAATATGAATTCTGCATCGGTTCTATATCGGTTTGGTCTAGAAAATACTAGATATGATTATTTTTATGGAAAATTTTTTTTTGTTAGGTTAGAATAAAATAGCTTTTCCTGGATAAACACTATAGACAGATTCTGTTTAGATCATGGACATAGATTGTTGTCATGGCCCCATATACCATAGTTTGTCCTGTAAGCCAATGCCTTACTTCAAGCCAACTTCGGGAATTTATCATTCTGAATTTTGATTTTCGGGATTTTGCTGCATTCGGGACTTTGATCAGTCGAGATTTCGAACCCTACCCTATATAAGTATAAAGCCGCACTTTATTCTCAAACGCGAGCAACAACATAGTATTTGTGAATGGAGAGTTATATATGTATATATATATAGTGAATGTTTGTCATTAATCAGTTTTATATCGATGAATGAATCCATTTTTCAAAGAATTTTCAAACACAAAATCGACATAACCTTCTTCTAACAACACAATTGCCAATTATTTTACTTTTTGTCCTTTTTTTTCCTGATGTGTCTTTCTCTTTTCCTATCCCTTTTTGGTAGAGCTCTATTGTATGTTAATGTCTTTCTTTCTCTCATTCTCTACTCCCACTTCCGGCCTTGATGCAAAAGGCAGAGAGGAAGCCACTCATATCACAACTCATATACTCTTTAAAATCATTAGATTTCCTTCTAGATATATTTTAATGAAATTCTAAAGACATTTCGGTTGATCTATGTGTAGATTCGTGTGAAAACGAAGAAAGGCGTTTCGCGTAATTTCGCGTATATAGTATTTATTTGCCACAATCGTCCAGACTGTATGAACAAGTTTGTGCATTTTCAAACTTGATTTTATGCGGTATGAAGCAAAAAAATAAAATAAAAAATACTTTACAAACCCATGAATATATGGGCACGATATATAGAATATAGCCCGAGCACGTAGGGAACGATGGAATGAATCTCTGGGGAATATACATTGTTTGTTTATACGCATGTTTATATATATACCTAAGTCTGCTGTCTGCTGTGTCTCTCACTCTCATTTGAAGGATATCTATATATATGAGTTCGAGCCGCACGATTTAATCTGGGTCCCCCGCGTACCCATTCTCTCTCTCTCTCCAATATCACACGCACGCACGCACGCAAACACAAGCTTAAGGGTATATGTGTAATGTGCGTATATTATACTTTGTGTCTTATACAAGGACATTTACATATTTTGGCTCTTAAATTCAGCATGGAAAGTGGTAGGGAAAAATAAAACATGCGAATACCATATACACTTGATATATATTATTTTCCCCTATCATTTTCCATGATAAATTTTCGGGGACCGTCCTTGTATAAGACAATGCTGAAACATATATATACCATTAGGCTATTGCATATAAATGATGCATTATAAATGAATTACATCTTTTCTTTCTCTGACACTTTATTGATGACTCATTTTTTAACTGCGAACCATATCTCTTTTATTATAGAATTATATGTACCTAAACTACTCGGAAGAGGAGCAAATGTAATCTCGCGCGGTAGTATTGGCAACAATGATTTAAAGACAAAAGATAAATGCGTCGCCCAATAATGCACGCACACAAACACGCACACACATATGCGCGCACACATGTGTATATGTATATTGTCATTGAGCATCACCGCCACTATACATATAAATAATTACAAGAGAAGTATACATAGACGCAATTTTTTTGTATAGGATTAAAGTTGTCGCTTATTTTACGGAACGTTACCTTTCGTACGAAGTTGCCCATGGTCTATAATAAGGAATATCCAGCGAAAGACTGGCCAATTTTGGCTGTCAGTGCCTTGTGACGTTTCCATATATTTACCGTTCGTTTAAAGTCGAACGTGCATGCGCCGCCGCGACAAAGCACGGCCGAAGAGGCGTCGGAGGAACTTCCCTCCCGGGTGGCAAGAAAGCACGTATAGATAAAATAAACTGGCACATCACCCTTCAAGCTGAAACGAGCCAGAAATATCGAGGCAGGCAGTGCGATTGCGAACGAGAAAAGTTTAAGATCGAAGACTACTGGCGAGAGTCGATATGAACAAGAAACAAACAAAAATATATATATAAATATACCATCGCATTCTGTACACTATACATTTCCGTCGTCACATTTTTTGATCGCATATACGCAAGGCTTTCTATATAAGCGCTGCTTGACAATCTAATCTAACGATATCTGACGTACCAGATAACAACAGTTGGATTCGATAAAGTTAATTGTCATGTCTGCGTGCGATATTTATTGTCGTGTTCGGATCGAGTTGTTGTCTTAGCGCCGGTTATCCTCTAATAGTAGAGGAGAGCATATACAAAAATAATAATACTTAATTTATTATCGTATCATATTAAGCCAACGAGCGTTTCATCGTATACAGTAATGAACGAATTTTTCATCATTGTCACGATTTAAAGATGACATTACGGCTATTCACTGAAAATGACATTACATTTTAACGACGATTCCTCTCCTCTATATGCTGCAAGTGTTCAAACGCGTGTGCATGTTTACTTTGAAAAAATCGACAGGCACAACTTTGGAGCTTATATCGGTACTATAATTGGTACTTAATTACCCTATATACCACTAATAGGCCTGAGCCTTTCAGTGGGTATGCGTGTGGGTAATACGTATGTTCATATGTTCATATGTTCAGTTGGACCTGTCGTTTAGTCGATAATTGCCGCAGATATATAAAGAAATGACAATTTATTGATTTCAAAACCCTTTAACGACAAAACAACAATAGAAGATCGTACTATTGAGATTATTCATCATCCTCTTTGCAATGTTTACATTGCCAATAGCACTGGCAAGTCCATTTGATGGAATTGGCGACCGTCAATTTCACAGCAAAAGTTTCAAACAAAGGATTCAAAAGTCCACATCCTCGCCAACTGGCAGAGACACCTTTCTCTTATCGCGATTAGCCGCTGCTTTGACTGGAGTTACCGTATATAGTGCGGTTATATAATACATTTATTAAAAAAACAAAAACAAAAACAAAAAACTTGGGGCTTCGCCCCTGCGGCCTCCGGCCGCCAACCCCACCAAGGGGCTCTGCCCCCTGGACCCCCGGCACGCTTCGCTCGCAAGATTGTCTTGATTCGGCCCTTCGGGCCTCAATAATT
>JAPYZR010004510.1:0-12179 GCA_030522945.1 Trichopria nigra | reverse complement strand
ATTTTTGTTCCTTTTTTTTTTTTTTTTTTTTTTTTTTTTTTTTTTTTTTTTTTTTTTTTTTTTTTTTTTTATATATATTTTCATTTTAATTTTTTTTTTTCTTTTTTTTTTTTTTTTTTGTTTATATCTTATTTTGTTAATGTTAATATTACAACAATAATAAATTGCAGAATTAATGAGCGGTAGCCTCTATCATTTTGGTTTTGTAATTTCTCAGAATCGTTGTCGAAGTTTGTAAAATATTTAGAATACCAACCAATAAATAAAATATCATAAACGTACAAACATAAATAAAATAATAATAATAATAATACAACAATCAAATTTCACGTTTTAAATTAATACATGATGTATACTTCATGAACTGTATCAATTTAACAACTATCGGCTAAGTGAATTTAGAAACTTCACCCCAAATAGCACAAGGACGTCCATTGGACATTGGGTGTCCAGATATGTACGAATAATGAATGTTCGCACGTACATTGGACGATCAATGTTTTCACTGACGAGGATGTTCATCGGAAGTACAGTAGATCTACGATGGACGTAAACACACACAGGTTTTCAAATGGACAAAAAATGATGTACATCGATCGCCCGACATACGTCCGAATCTGGACATCCATTATTCGTACATATCTAGACATCCAATGTTGGAACTGTGTCTCAAATTCCACTATGGTGGACTAATCTAGCATCTACGCATCAATATATGTCATATATTGTGAAAGCAACTGTCAAGCAACCATCATCATGATCTTCGGCCATGATTCACCACCGATGAATGACGAGCTATATATTCAATCCCGTTGGATTGAAAGTAACTGACTGCAGTTATTCGGCAAACGTCTCGTGTACCCACCTGCACGTATGCTCGAAAAAGGCGTCATCCATGAATCTGGTACGGGGACTAGGACGTACAATTTTATTGACAAATTCAACTTCATATAGTGACAACAGAATCTCTTCGTGATCACAAATGAGCAATAAATAAGATCTTATACACGACTAAAGAGACTACATTATATACATTAGGTTCTCTCTTCATTTAACTTTCCTGACTGGAGTTAGATTAATATAGGCAAAATGCTTAATCGCATCTAAATTAAAAACGAACTTGCCGCGCGCAAGCTACCTTAATGCCTATATGGTATTTCGATTAGAATAAAACACTAGATCCTCACCTGCAGTGAATTTCGCGCAGGTGTCGAGGTACGCATTAGACCAGGCTTCTGCAATGTCAGATATTACAAAACAAACATAAAATCATGCTGCATTAAAGAGGTTGTTACAAGAGGGAAGGATTAACGTGGATGCAAGTCTGGCACAAATGGGGAAAAAATACCAACAAACGCACACATCGCTATAGGACGTTTCAAAACGTATGCACTGGACGCATGCGAAACGCGCAATTTTTACATTTGTACTCCTGCATTTGTACTATTCGTCGTGCTTTTGTGGATAACTGAAGCGTCTTTCCACGGCTTAGAAACTAATCAACAACGCGATATTATTATCCGCTCATTAGACAAATCTCTATATGCTGGCAATACAAAGCGTCGTAACGTTGCCGATGCGTGGGTAGCCCCAGTCGTTACTCTGGTATCGTAAACCTTACCCTGGACACCGTCGTTCCTCTTGCGGTGATACTCGTCGCCGTGCTCGTGATACTGGTCATAGACGCGAGGGATTCCCGTGAACCTGCTCGCTTAATGGAAGTATTTAAGGCTGCTCCGCTTGGTCTGTGCACCACGCACATCGACGGTCTTTTGTTCGATGGAGATCGTGATACTTTGTGCACTGGCGCAAAAAGGCCGTGCTTAGGGAGGCACTCGAAATACCTGGTGAATTAATGGGCAAAGTATGAATCAATGTCACGGCTCGACTAAACATTTAAAATAAAAGGCAGGCTTTGAATTGCATTTCTTGAAAATTGATTTTTGAAATTCTGACAGAGGTGGGGGGGGGGGGGGGGGGGGGGGGGCTTTACCAAATCTAACCTCGTTTAGACATGTTTGATCTGAACTGGACATTACTGTGCGTAGTGGCTTTGTGCTTGTTGAGGTGGCACCATCTATGATGCGACCTACACTCGGTGAATGTGATGTATAGTTTCCAATACCAAAAATCCACCGAAATCACAGTTCATGAGACGTGTGGACTTTATACGTACCATGATCAGGCTCTCACCACACGGGACTCCTGTTGTCAACTTCCCAATATTTCTTTGACATTATTATTATTTAGTGACTGAATACAATTGATAGAAACGTTGGGAAATTAACAACAGGAATTTCCGTGACGTATCCTGAAATAGGAGTAAACGTCGTCAAACATATACGGGTTCGAACATAGACGGGACCATTCATGGCGAAAGTAATGTACATTCTTCAGCATATGACAATCGCCATCATCTTTTGAGATTTAATTCAATACACAAATCCTCAATCCAAAAGATTGCTGCAAAAAACAATACAGCACCCGTCATCTTAAATCTCTTCGATAAAGAAGGTAGATTATTTGTGTACAACTAGTCGACAACTTTTGGACGAGCCTGAATATCGTATGGAACCTACAGCATTCCTCCAATCTCGAAATTATATTTACATTTTACGATGAAGTGAAAGGGGTTTTTTCCCCTTCCCGATTTTTAGCGTAGCTTGAACCCTGATCAGACTCGAGGGCGGACCAAAGGTCTGAGGAATGAAGCAATTTTGAGCGCAATCAAAGCCTGCCGATTTATGCGTATGAAGCAAAGCACCTCGTGTCGCCAACAGATCCGTCATTTTTCCCATTAGGTTCATCCAACTCTACACCGCACCATTCACCCGCCGCAAAGTCCGTTGTACCTAAAAACCTGAGCACTCCAGTCTTGCTTCCTTGGCTAGATGACACGATCACTCTTTCTCCTACCCGCAGATCTTTAGGCGACACTGACGAGAGACTTGTCGTGGATGTGTCTACACGGGGAGAAAGTTTCTAAGTAATAACAGCCAGAAACAATGACTATTTTCGATTTTCGATTTTTTTTTTATAATCAGTTTATGATATCTGTGCACAGATGCGTTACATTTGGCGTATATTGTATTTCATGCTGAATACCTTACTTTCGTAAATCATAATTTACAATGCTGCTTTGAAAGTACGGCGTTCTAAAAGCCAACTAAAAGAAGCACTAAATACTAAACATAATATCGCATCTAAGCATTTAGTCTATTGTTTGTATTTAGCATCGTCTAGAGTATATTTTATGTTGCATGCCATCTAACGACGCAGTTTATGAAACATGTTTGCCTATGCTGGCTGAATGAAGTTGACAAGCAACCGGCCACAAATCGGCGTAGATTTCAAACTATACTGTTTTTGAGTGTTTATCAAAGATGAATGTCAGTTCGAATATTCAGCTTTTGTCTAACCGTATTCAAGCGGCATGCTAAAATAAATATAAATAAACTAAGAACGAACATTCACTTGACTAGTGCGGTAACCACCGAACCTTTTTTAAAGGATAAAGTATTGCAAGATATCGCAGAACTTATGAGAAACGCGATATCAAAAATAAAATGTAATATTCAAAAAACGCAGAAAAGGTAAATGAAAAACAGGCATCGTCGCACTACGAGCGTTGCGCTGTGTATTTGCTTCGAGCCTTACTCAGTGACGGAGACATCGATTTGTTGAGTGTGCCTTTGATGCTTTCGGTTGGGGTGGTTGGTGTTTTCAAACCCGATGTCAATTCAGCCGATATTGGGTATCTCGTCAGTCTTGTGAGACGAGAAAAGATTCCTCGTTTTGGCTCGCATTGAAAGTAACGAGTGCCCGCCACGGATCCGTCATTTTTTCCTGAGAAAATCAAAACAAACCGACTAATTGTACGCCTAACGTCATTTGAGGTTCGTTCTTTTTGCGATTCTCTGACGCAGGGAATCTTCAATCGTGATTCCAAATGCCATGAATTCGTCAAAAACAACAAACCCGCTACAAATAGTGTAGAATCATCACTTACCGATGGGCTCGTCGAGAACGATGCCAGCCCAGTCTCCAGGTGCAAATTGAGTCTCGCCGATGTATGCGATTTGGCCAGGTTTCGTACCCCCTACCCATACTCGGTCCCCGATAATAAAGCTGTCCGTGTCCTCCGTCAGGACGACGCTATTATCTGTTTAATATCCAAATGCACATTACATACTTATGCAATTTTCGAAACTTGGCAAAAGTTATATATTAATGTCCTATACTGACTCCAGCGAAACGAACTAACAGGATTCGCAGCCTATAACTTCAAACTATGAATGCAATCCCTTAACCTGTAGTTTGCTTTTCATACTTGCAATATTTATATTACATTCATCATATTTATGTTACATTCGTGCATCCGACAATTACTTTATATTCGTACTTCTAGTAACTACATATTATAACATTCGCATTTTTACTAATAGAGTAATTCTCATATACTAATATTATCTAAACTGACTAGAAATGGTAACGTAGTTGTGACGAGGTATACATACGAAAAAGAATGTGATTGCAATGTTCTAAGGTTGCATCCAAATGCACGTAAGACCTACCTGATCCTCTGCGGACTCCGGCATCGTGCAATCGGCGGCTATGGGTCTCCAAAACGTGATCCATGGAATCTGGCGAATCATGCAAACACAATGCAAACTATACACAAGCGTGAAACAAGCAATACATTTGATGAATTTACAAGTGCTGTGCAAAATAGATATTATATTATAATATTTGACCTTTTTTCCATTCTGATTACTTTGATCTCTTATAAAAATTATGCCCCATTTTAAAATGTTTTTGGGTTCGGTGAATCCGAATCCGAGGTCAATGTAACTTCATCATGTCAGATTTTCTTCATAACATCAAAAAGTAAGCCCAAAAACCCGCTTATCCTATAAATTCTTAATCCCTTGACTCCTTAATCCATCAACCCCTTAACGTCGTGATCCCATAATCTCATGTTTTATCACCGTAATCTTGCGAGGTCGAGGTACGTTTCGAAACCTACATTCAACCGACCTCGGGCGCAACGACGTGGACATAGGTGGCTCTCTGTTCCCTTTGGGATGTTTAATTTATGTGAGGTCCACTTTATATTCGTAAGGTGTCCTTGCCTCTCGCTTATAACAACTGATCACAAATAAATTAATGACGAAGTAAAGCAAAAGAACATTGAAATTTTTAGATGTCCTAGATTACAAACACACGAAGAAACGATTAGTACGCATCTCAATTTTTCGGGACCATAGGCGCACATATCTCCTTACCGTTAGGTTGTAAGGTTATTGAGTTATGGGATTTTCGGGCTTATTTTTTGTGGTTATCCCTGATATGATATGGTTCAAATGATCTCAAATTTGAATTCAGCGACCCTCAGACGTAAAATTTTAGTTGGAATAAATGGAGAGAACTCTTTTTAAAAATTACAATTATTTAGAAATCACTAGTTAGTTCAATTCTGTATCGATGCTGATTAACGATGACGCGTCATTAATTTACGCAAACATTGTTTTCCTTGTATTCCAATGGAGTGAAACTCACGGAATGGAAATTTTATAGGACAGTAATAGGAAAAAACGAATTTCGACTCGTAACGGTATCATAATGACAGATTCTATATTTATTCTTTATTTGAATTTACATCGGGGACTGATGGCCGAGCTACGTCACCCGACAATAAACAACTTAACTTATTGTTGGAGGTGGCAATCATTTTATACGCTCCCCGGGCTAATAAAGGTAATCAATATTTCCAAATCCAATAAAAATTGAAGCATCAGTGACTCGTAAACTGTAATAAATTAAGGGACCTGGCAGTGTGACCTTGTTACTTTATAAAAGTGCAATCTTGGCCAGGTACGACCAGGAAAGGAGTTATAAAACCGAGCTGCGCCCTTCGCCCTCGTTCTTATCAGCCTGTAAAATTTAAATGGCCGGATGTCGGATCCAATGGGCCGCGGAATGAAGATGTCGCGAAATGCATCGACGTTACGTAAACGCACCATTTAGCTGGGCGTGCATTTAGATATGAAGCGACAATCTCATTTAGCGGACGAAGAAGGACGCCCAGTCCGCAACAATATCCTTGATAGATCGATGTCGAGAGATGCAATGCGAGTGTCGGAGAGCGCTCTATTATAAAAACAATGATCGGTTCGTTAATAAATGGCGTTAGCATGTAGTTTTTGCTGCGCTACAATTAGCATATATGCAAATGTGCCGCTGTCAGAGTCACCGATTTTTGTTAGATCACACAAGCTCGCGCACCGCCGACTCGAAGTCGTGTGGGTGGGGTAAAAAAAAAAATTGAAAAAGGTATCGTCGGTATGTCCGGGTATCACGATTCTCGGTTTAATTAATTATTTATGAAAAACGTGGGCGGCACGTCAGTAGGTCGCGCACGTAGGCTGAAGACTATGCTCTAAGCGGTGATTTTACGATAGACGGGTACGGCTTGCTTTACAAAACTATAGCGAATGAATTAATGCACCGCTAAACTATTGTTCGGTCACCGTGCAATAGAAATGGAACTGGCGTTTACCTTTGATCATACCTGAAACACGAAAGGTTAACATTGTATTTTAGAAGCTGTCATTTTATAGCAGGGACGAACATGTTACTCGATAAAACAAAAAAATAAACGTCTAATCATTCTTGGTCATTGCCAAGGGCATGTTTCGGTGCAGTCAAGGTAGATGGAATAGTTGTACGGAGAACCTTGGAGATATCAGTAATATTTCATTCATTCCAATAGCAAAAGTTAGACGTAGACTATGCAGGCGAACGTTACTTAGATCTTGAAGGATCTTGAGGTGTATTGTTTGACAGAAGAAGAATGATGAAATTGCATTGTAAAGTGACAAGAACACTTTATCCCTATAGCTTTTGTCAAGCATCGTAAAGAATGAATATTTATATCTATAACGCTGTCCGGGCGCATCTCTGAAGATTTGCCGAGCATAAAATGACGTGTGCGGTCGGACGGAATTAGCATTTTGAATGACAGAAAATCGGCAAATTTGGTCCTGATGCATCGATCATAATAAACATTACATAATGGAGTGACTCATGGATGATGCGATTGCAGCACGGCCGTATTGTCGGTCTTAGAGGTTGAAGGTCTGCGTTAAGAACACAGGCGCACCAATAAGGTATGATACGCGCCCTCAATTCCGAGTGTACTTACGCGGCGTCAACAAATGTACGCGAAGGACCTCGACAGTGGTATTTTAGTCACTTGATAATGAATGCCCGCGAATCCCTTTCACTTTTGAAGGTTCACCGGAATGGGATCACCTAAAGGGCTTATCTTTGCTTAAGCAATTACGACAATGTCACATCGTGGTCACTCTTTGATTAGGGCGCCAAATTTTCATTTGTCTTGTTAGACTAAAACAGTTTCGTGGATAACCTTCACAATGACGAGATAAATAAATAAATAAATAAACGTGGGATCGAAAGAAATATCACTGATATACGCCAATAGGTACACGTGTAAACCTTCTGAAATTCAAATGAAACCATCACTCCACTAAATTGAAAAAAAAAAAATAATCGTGTCCAACTGACGAAACACTAGGCTCGATTTACAGGGAAATTGAAATCAACTTTTTATATCAAACACTTGACAGCGAGCACGTGTAAACAACAAAAATGTAACGGCGAACAAAAAGTTTCTACGATCGCACTAATTGGTCCCTGTTCAGGTCGTGTTTCGTGTTTTGATTATTAAAAAAAAAAAATTCTTACGCACTTATGTTAATCCAAATCCACTGATATGTGACAGCTCTATTCAAAGAGATGCTTCGTCTATGATGATACGAAATCGACTTGCGAGGAGCTTGGTGAAGATCTCCTAACGCGGGCTACAGTGGGCGGCTACGTTGTGATCTCGGACGTAGTATACTATAAGCTCAAGAAGTAAACGTAAATGCGCATTCATGTCGCAGGAGAGAAACAAGGAGACGTGGTGGGAGGATTTGGACGTTTCTTTCCTAACGACGACTGGTCTAATAAAATTATATGGGGGAGAGGTGGGATGAACTTCAGTCGAATAATCGCCGATGGAATGAAACTGAGCAATAAGAATGCCCGCCCGATCGTATAACAATTAAGGTGTCGATTGCATGAGCAAATACTGTGACCTCGCGAGGGCAGGCAATATAATTTACACACAGAAGTTCAAGGAAGAATCGAACCAGATGACGGAGCGGTATACAGTCATGCATACCGCCAGGATAACATCTCGGTAATCTTTAACGAGGCTGTTGTAGATGCTAAATTAATTCGTAATCTTCATTAATTTTATCCGAGTGGAAAATAATGGTTGTATGGTTTCGAGAGAAAGCTGGAAAATTGGTGATTTTTACCCGACTTTTGCATTTTGAAAACTATCGAGGACTTCATGAAGTCCTACGCAGGATCTTTTAATGATATTAACGAAAGTTATAAACAAGTTTGGGTCGATTTTTCTTACGAAAGTAAAAGTAATTTTTTTAACAGCTTGCCATTTCTTCAAAATTCAATATATTTATAAATCCTAATGTACTTTTGTATGTGGTGGCTTAGAAATTAAGAAAAAAATTTCAACAATAACGCACTAATATTCGGGTACGTGTGCTAAACGAAGGTTAGGTATATAGTCTACATTGTAAAATGAAAATTTCTTGACCGATTATAATATTAAATTTCAAAAACAAGTAAAAAACGGTCACTGTACATCAAGGGGTACATTCTGTACATATAGTCTACATACTAAAAATAATTTTATCTAGAAGACGGTGGCGACTTTTTGCAGTGTTTTTGTTTAGTTTTCAATGTTTCTTGACGGCTTCGTCGTTCAGTTATGAATTTGTTTATATTTATCGCAAAAAATAAAAAACATCACGCCGGGAAAGAGTGTTTTTCATGCTCCATGGTCACGAGCACAAGGCTCTAATAGTTGTCCCCACTCTACAAACAGAACTTTTGCCGGCTTTGATTGCGTTCGAAACGTAAAAAGATTCTGCTTCTCATCCAAAATTTGTAAGCAGCCTAACCTAACCTAACCTAACTTCAAAGTTCGATCAACAATAAGCGCATATATATTATAGGCGCGCATCGAGCCATTGGTCGAGCGATAATATTACAGGTCGGTTGAGTTGCGCAACCGAGTCCGATGTTCGATCAGGACTAACCTCTTTCTATGCAGTTGTAGATAATGCTATACAGAATGTGGTGCAATAACACCCAATGAAGGCATTGATATGTACAATATTCTTGTAAGGGGTATAGTATATCATATTAGTCAACATGTGTCACTGGCAGAAGTTCGGAATACCGTCAATATCCCAAGTCCCATGCATTATAAATACTTTCCAGAAAATTTCCTAACCTATAAGCGGGCTTTCTATTATTTATATTACTACACAAATGTTCGTTATTGGGATCTGACTGGGATGAAAAAAAGGCGCTGTTGTCAGCGAATTCCCAAGCTTCAACTGCCATATTGGCCTATGGCCCAATCACCTTTCTCCAAATGAATTAAAGCTTTGATTAGTTCGCAAATCGGCTACCGGCTCATGTCAGTTCCCAATTAGGCAGATTATATATTTGAGCATTATGTCTTTGTAAAATGAAAGCTTCATTTCTATGAAACGCGTTCTCGAAAACAATTGCAATTTATTAATTCTTCTTCTTGATGCTTATCATTAAAATTAACCAATTTTACCCTCGTAGATCTACACACGATTATAATAATGATTAAATGCAATTGTGGTGTTCCAAGTCACGGGGGTATGCAAATGAGTTCCGGTCGTAGCGGCGACACGAACCTATGATTAATTATACTCGATTCAAATACAATAAAACAGAAACGTCATGTCTCAAGTGATTGCAGTAAGTAAATTGAAATTCGTTGGGCATCGCGGAGCAGTGAGCACTGGGTGTTCGATAAATTACTGTCAAGTAGATCAAAGTGGGCCGCACAAGCACGTGCAAATGCGATGTTATTTCGTGCGATGATTAGTGTCAATCAGGACGATTTCGTGAAGGCAAATTTATGCGCGATTATTTCAAATTTCAATAAGCCGTTCGCAATTTATTGCTTTTATGTGCGAGAGGAATATCGTGAAATATATTGGCTTGCTGCGTCAAAATGATCGATGAATATCAATGAGATAAATAAATATATTTATACAAATCAGTAATTAATGATTAGAAATATGATACTGCATTGATATGTTCACAGAAAACAATTATTGATAAAAAGAAATTCCTTTTTTTCCTTTATAGATTTAGATTAGTATTAAATTTAGTATTAGATTATTATTTATAGTTTACAATAAAATATGGAAATTATCTCTATTCTTCACGAAACGACAAACGTATAACTGTAACGAAAGAGTAGATTTACGAGATCAAATAGGTTTTATTGTAATGAATGGAAAACAAATAGGGAGGCACCTGAATCGGCTCGATTAATGAGCGTTTCATTAATGTGCTCATTATTCACAGTGCGAAAAAATAACGACACTTTGTTTAGGTTCGTTATGTATGTTTACATACATAGAAGTAAACTAAGTCAATTGCAATCAAAAGGTTGCTTTATCTTTTACTTGACATATATGCATCTAGGTGGAATTTAATGCTCGACTATTGCGTTGCATAGTTTTGATGCCATGATTTATCGTAACATTGACAGGAACACAGAACTGACACACTCTTGCTTTCAGTAGTACATATAAACTCCACTCACTACCAAGACAATCGATTTTTCAATCCTTTCGGTTGTCTTTTTAATGCTATATTCGATGGTTTATTAAGGCAGCAATAACATGCCCTTTCTCGCGCTATATTTGATCATCGCCGAACATCACCACATGGCTTACGTTTCATTTCTTCATTTGCATTTGCTAGCAGGAAAAACATTTGCATTTGCTCATGCTTAATTTAAGAGAAATTGTTATAAAAAGTATTTCAGTATGTAATTCCATTTCACTACCTAATAATAGATTAGTTTAAAATTAACATCGCAAATAGCAACATTTACCGAACAATATCTCCAATGATCCATCATTTCCTTACATGGTTGTCTTCTATTTGTGATACGATATATAACTTAAACACGGAAGTACAAATGACACCGAAATTTGAATCGCGATGTATTCGACATTGTGCAATATATGATGACATTGCAGCATTTGTTACCGACTATACTTCTTATGACATCGACTGCACATTCTTAAGTAATTTAATCAATTATCCCTGGTAGAAATTCAGACATTTTTTAGGCATTTATTGTCCAACATTGTTGTTGAATGTACATAAAATGGATAAGAAAATTAGACAATTCATAGATAAAAATATAAGGTTTTGTTAGACATTTATTAGGTAATTTTGTTGGACAAAATTTGCATATTTGTTGTTCAAATATTGTCTATCTTTGTGACCTTGTAATAATCCAATTTTCATTTTCCAATGAACCCCGGAATTTGTATTGCAATTCCCATAAATTTGCAATCTTACACATTTACAATTTTTCACCCTCCAAGCAAGCGTAAAAGTATGACTCCTTCAACAGATGCTTATCTTTTACTTTTAGTTGGGTCGTAAATTGTAAAGCCAATGATTTTGTAAAAAAACATCCTTAATATGTTAACCTAACCTTAATATGTTGTCAATGCATGTATTTAGGATTTTACGCTGTAAAAGAACAAATTATTAATACCGCATATAAAGTATGAATTTGGAAATTTGACTTATAAGTTATCACTTACAACTTTCGTAGAAAAATCCTAATTAGATTTGAGTAATTCTGCATTTTCACATTTTTCTTCATCGGCCACATTAGACAGTAGTCGTGGGAACAAGCATCAAATGCAATCTTTGTTTATATTTTTTTTTATTTCTCTGCGTTTTTTTACGAACTCCTTTGATGAATTCATAATGAGTAAAAAAAAAAGTGAAAGAATTAAAAATCTTTGAAAACGAAAAATTTGCGAGTGACACTGTTTACATTTGTTCACGTTCGGCAAATTAAATTATTTACAGGTTATAGCAGTCGAGAAAAATCAAAAAAAAGGAAAGAAATAGAAAATTATTATATTAAAGTAACTAAAAACACAGTAAATATTAGATTTGAGGAATCAAATCTGCCACAAATTTATAACAGTTTGATACAG
>JAPYZR010004509.1:0-13787 GCA_030522945.1 Trichopria nigra | reverse complement strand
ATTGAAGTTGGCACAATTCGATTACGGAGCTCTGTGCTCGAAAATGGCGGCTATGACCGAGGGAATGTCGGGCAGGGAGTTATCAAAATTAGGTGTTGCTTTTCAAGCTGCAGCATATGCATCCCACGATGGGGTGCTTACGGAACAAATGGTCATGGATCGCTGTATTGAGGCAGTTAATCAACACAAAGGGAAGGTGAGTGATGACGATTAACAAAAAACAATCTTTTTTTTTTTAAGCAATTAAAAATTTTATTAAAAATTTTTATGAATATAAATAATTTTTTTTTTTTATTGACTCTTTATTTATTGTGCAAAAAAATGTACCGTTAGACACATTGTAATTAAAGAATAGCGATATACCAATGAATTATGAATATCATTATTTGATACTTTTTAACAATTAATACAAGCATCAGTGGCTGATTTATTTTGTTGTGCTCGTATAATACAAAACTAAATTTCATTATTTAACTACAGGTACGATGGGAAAGTAAGGAGAGACGTATCGAATCTGACCTGGGCCATCAACAGGGTGTGGCTATTGTGAGAAAAAATTCCTCTAGAAGACCAGAATTTTTTAATTTGAATTAGTGTAGTTGATATATGTACATAATGATATATACACGCATAATGACTCGTTATTTGTTGAATGGAATGTAAAAATATATATACGAATTATTTATTTCACAGGGAAGTTTATTTATTACCTATTGTTTTTATATAGAATCATATATTTTGTTTTTTTTTTTTTTTAACCACCAATTCATCATTAGTATACTGAGAATTAATACCTAACAAATAAAACAACTTCTAAAGTTAAGAGATAATACATAACTGTTAGCAAAAAATGCATTTATTCAATTTTAGTTTTCATCATTCTAGACTCATGGTTGTAAAAAAAAGCTATCCGCGTAAAATTCTCAACAAGCGGACGGAGAGTGTCGCATTCGTAGACCGACATTTTCACTATAACGATGCAAAATAATGATCGAATACGGCTGATTCAATGAACTGTGTTTAAGTTTCCTACTTTGATAATCAATCTTTTATCACGAGGTTCGTCGCAATCGTAGACTGACTACTGGAAGGATTATTCGGTGTTTCGGGACATGCTGCAATATACGCGGCTCATATATGAATATATAATAAGACATAATTGCAATAAAAGAGAACAGGATACTTTTTGGTGGCTGATGCGACATATATCACAAATATCTTTGAAGGCGGCGATTAGTTAGCAATAACGGTTAATACACACAGCCTTAAACAATTGAGTGGTAAAACGAAATCACCACTGCTGCAAAAATTCATTGACCTGTTGCATATGTACAAATAATGTAAAATGCCTTGATCAACATGACTAAAGTGTTGGAGTATCTCGTTCAATGAATAAACGATTTAAAGTTCATTGATCTAAATCTCTAACGAGAAACTATCGCACACAATGTCCAACATACCATATAATAAATATACATGGCACTTTTTACAGTAATTTGATTGTTCGCTTTAGCATTTGACGACATACATTTCTTCAGTCTCAATATGTAAAATGTTATCATTGGTATTAGCCTAAAAGGACATCACGACCTATTTTGGCAATAATCAAGTTATTTTGATTCAGTCGCGAACTCGAAGACCCCATATACTAGTTCTTCGTACACCAACCGTAGGTCTCGCCACTGAGCTGAATATGTACTTATTGATCTCGACATCCTTGCAGTTTGCTTGCACAGTTTGTAAAACGTCTTCCGTCATTGAGCCAAATATGTCGAGGCACCTTAGACGCGCCATTGACGCTAATCTCATATATATAGCAGCGTGAATGTTATAGCAGCGACTCAGCGACAAATGCTCCAGTTCGGTAAGTTTCATTACACTATGCACTGTATTTATGGTAATCATTGTACAGTCACTGAGATCCAATTCTACGAGGCGAGTGCAACGTTGTAGTAGATTTTTTGTATCTGAAAATATTTTTATAATATTCAGAGATGTATTTTTTTCTAACAATTCTACATGTATATATACAGAAATTTTCAATATTTACTTTTGATTTGAATCAAATTAAATTTAATGAAAAAATTCCCAAATTTATAATTTTTTAATTAAACATTGAGATTTTACATTTTTATACCAGGCTCTTAATACATTAAATATAAAAATAAAATTACAGCATTTATTGTTAAAGATAGTGAATAAATTAAAAGATTGTTTATTCAGTTACTCACCGTCATCAGTCAAGGTTTTTCGACAACCAGCAATATTTAACCGAGTAATGGATGTAGGTGCAGTATTGCAGAAGTGCATTACAGCATCTGCATCAAGACTACACCAACTAAGATTGAGCGAATGCAATCTAAAATAAAGCAAATTAATTACATTATTACAATTATGAATGCATTATTGATAGTTTAACATTACTATAAATTAAATATATTATTTTAAAATAAAAAATACCTTTCTAATTTTACGATATATTTTATACATTCAACATTATTCATTCCTTCACACATGGTGAGATTTAATACTTCTAAATTGGGGTTTTCACCAATAGCCTTACAACAGGCCTTGTTTAATGTGCACTTTTCTAAAGACAATTTCTTCAAACATTTACATTTTGAAAGTAAATCAGCTAAGTCTTCAGGAGTTACTACTGCCATTGAGAGATCCAAATATTGAAGTTTGCTTTTATAGCTTTCGATATAAGAATCGTTTGGTAAAAATGCAGGATGGTTTATTTCAGTTTGTGCCAGTCTTAAAATTTGCACACCACGTGGCAAAATATGACCAAGGGTTCCTTTGTTTAAGACTTTGCTACCAAGATCTAACCGAGTCCATAATGCTTCATCACGTGCTATTTGACACCATCTCTTACACACCAACATCGATCGTACCTAAAGTAAAATTTATATGTAAATCAAGAAGGAAATTGAGACTTTGTGGAATAAATTTGCTCTAATTTTCAGAACAGTTCTTTTCTTTAAAAGCATGTTGCATTAGAAATCAATTGTATTTTGTGGAAAAAACAAATAAAATAACGAAACTAATATTTTAGCGCATCTAAAATTAAACTGGAAATAAATCAATTTTTCAACCACATCCATTATTATCTCTCGCTATCAAATTATTTTAATTTGACGTTTAGTTGATTTCTTACAGAATGAGAACTCCTTAAAAGTAGAATTATGCAAAATATATTACCAGACATTTTTTAGGAAGCCATTTTAAAATCATTAATATCATTTCATCCGAGAGTTTACTAAATTTATCTTCTCCAACAACAGATGGTTTCTTCTTTCTTCTAAATAAGTAAAATGAATCTGCTGGCGTTTCTTTCTCTACTGCGTTGTTCGAATTGCATTTGCTAAAGCTTTGCTTGTGCTCGCTGAAATTTTCAGCATCAGCACGAGAAATATATCCTGATTCATTGTCAATTGATGAAAAATTATTCAGGTATTCTGATTCGAACGATGTTAATCTGTAAAATAAAAAAGAAACATGCTTTTCATGTATACAAGATTTCCATCCATTGGTTTTCATAAATAAATATTTTCTAATCTTACTTCTCTGTATTATCTGCATCTGAACAAGCAGTTTTAAATTTATCAGTTTCTTCAAATGTATCATTGTTCACACGTCGTTTGCCTTCAAAGTTTGTAGGAGATATTGTACATTCTTGTGTTTGTAAGGATTTCAGGCTTTCTCTGCTGCCTTCTTCATCTGCCAACATGCTGACACCCATGTCTTCAAGGATTTCAGGCTCAACTAAACTTGTATTGCCAGAAATGGACCATTGTTCAGTATCTTTAGACGGGTCGTCAAAATTATTGTTACAGCCATCATCCATGCGCATCTTTTTGCTGTTAATTTTAATATAATTTATATTATTTAATATAATTATATAATTTAATTTTATTGCATATTAACTATACAATTATAACTTATTTTTCCATATCTAAAGATTCCAAATACAATGATACAATTTATAAAAAATAATATTCATAACAAATTTTTAACTTTTTATTTGTTTGTTACGATATTATCTCACCAACATTAGATGATTAAGGAAATATATAAATACTTTGCACACGATTTAAAAAAATTCTCTCTGCATTTTTAAGAAAACCTATATAAATAAATATAGTTAAAATATTAAAATGTTAAGTGTAAAGTTCATTTAATAGGGTTATACTTATAAATCATATTTTATTGTTTCTTAATTGTTCATTAATTAGAAATAAAATATGAAACATAAAATGAACAGAAAATTAATTAAAACACTAATATACAACAGATAAAACTCTTATTTATAAATAATTATTCTAAAATGGGAACATTAATGCATAAATGAGTAATTTTATCACTACTTCTGCAATAGAGAGTGGGAAGTTGAATTTTCTAAGGATTCAAAGGGATATTGAGTAGTGTCTTCAATTCACAATGGAGTTTAGATAACATTTTGAAATTCCTTATAAGACAATTCTCAATTGAGAATATATATTTGTAAATGTAACACAATTGGTGATTGGATCTAATATATTATAAGCCAATTTAAGATCATTAAACATACAACATGATTAAATAATTTTTAATCTTTATATAGCAATTTTTATTTAAAAATTTTCAAATCTTCTTCGATATGCAATGTCATCTAATTTTCTCATAACTTAATTTTTTAATTTATTTTTTATGATTATCGTAATTTATAATTAGATTCCAAATAGTGGCAAAAAATATCGTACAAAACAATCCAAGACCAAACCTAGGAATAATCCTGTTTAATCTTTATAAACATTATTATAAGCATAATTTTGTTTTTAATTTTTAATTGATACTTTTTTTCAATTTTTTGAATTGAAGAAAATTCCCAGATTACAAATATAGATCTTAAGTTTTGATAACCCTTATTTGTTCGCAGAATATTATCATACAGATGCAACAGATTATATGCTTTAGAAGATAAAACATACAAGGTTATTTCTTTCTATCTTTAGTGCTTATCTGTTAGTCTTGTTAGTTAATAATATTCTTCTCTAGCCAAATACAAATAGTGATATGACAAAGAAATACTTATTTCATTCATCTACTGTAAGCTTGGTTGAGAATAATCAATTAGTGTAGCAAAGTTCAAAGAAACAATAAGTTATTAACAAATAGTTTTCCCAATATTGCCAGATAAACAAAAACACAATTGTTTACTTCTGACAAAATATTAAAACAATGCGTTGATCGTACAAAAAAAAAAAAAAAAAAAAACTTAAAAAATATATTTGGCTAAAGAATAATGCTGATGCATGATAAATTTCATGAAACATCTTTGAATTCCCAACCAAATATTTTAAATTTGCTGACATAAAAGTGAGATAAATAAACAGATGCAACACATATTAGTAAACAAAAAAAGCTACTGCTCCAAACAATCATTGATTTCAACGCGATTAAAAATTTGTATCGTAATATAATAAACCCTTTTAAACATTAAACTAACGACTTTTAAACATGCCACGTGTAATACGCCTGGGAAAAGGTCGATTTCAAAAAACTTCGTAAAAAAACATGATATAACGGCATCTTGAAATTATAAGATGTTCGAAAATTGACAAAGAGACGAGCGACGCGTAAAAATCGAACCTCAGGTATAGCAGGTGAAGGGGGAAAATAATGGCCAAAATGGAAAACTTTTTAAATGAAAAGTATAAATACATCACCTGTTGTACCAGCATGTATCGGTCATCTTGGCGGCTCGATGCTTCAATAATTTTGAAGACACTTTTCCTCCCTATTCGCACTTTCAAAATCTTTTTCCTTTATTGTTATCGAACGATTTCACGGAAAAAACAACACTGTACGAGATGCTTTTCTTTCTCGGTATCGGACACACATAACCTAATTCGAGCCCGAATATCACGGTCCGATTGACGGAATTCTGCCGAGTTCTAGAGAACTAACTGAACCCATGAAAACGATAAAAACTACATACATACATATAAGCCCTACCCAACTTAATCTTGATTTGTCAGAAAAGCGCGCGCGGAATTTAGGCGTCTGGCCACGTCTGAATATGACCGATTTGGACTTTCTGCGCCGGTCTCCATGCCGACTTTTTTATTTTCCAATTGCAAGATTACAGGATTTTCGGGAATTGGAAAGTAAAACATTTATGAAATACAGAATGCAACAACTTTAGACAATGAGAAGGCTACAGAAGATTTGCCGAATACGCGATGTGCAGTGTGCACGGTTCCGTTGGCGGGTGCGTAAGTTTATGGCGGGAAATGTCTCCCGCTCCCGCCAAGTTTACACTTGGAATAGATGTATTGTACTATGCAATAAATTTTGTCAACGTATTCCCGACCTATATGCGCACTTGGGTCTATATATATATATGTATATGTGGTCTATGATCTATATAAGAATCTGTATTATATATATGCATACATTAAATAATATATGTATACACTATATATTATTAATGATAAATAAACTACATAACATATCATAAATGTATGTAATTGGATAATGTAGCATAACACACATGTAATTGGAACACATTTTTAGACGTATACATATGATGCATTTTTGAATTATATATATATATATATATATATAATTGTACTGGTATTTTTTTTTTAATTTGACATCGAGGGTCCATTATATATATGAATAAATAATGTTTTATTATAGTATATATTTGTTAAGGGTTCCTCACCGATATCTTTTATGAAAATATATATTATTGAATATTATTTAAAATATATATATACGACAAAATACAAATTTTTAAATAAAAAATGTGAAAATTTACATCTTTTTATTTATTCGCAGGTACAATAAATTTTATATGCTCTGAATGGGCACTTGATTCGTCGCATTATATTACGTTCGTTTGATTATTATGCGTTAACCCCTCAACTGTAATAATTCATTTATACACTCTCCTTTTCCTTTTTATTAGTTTTTGATTTTTGGAAATTTAGAACATTTTGTTCTCGGAAGAGAGACATAAAACTGTCATCTTGTGAGTAGGTTATTAAACTTACGCTTCTTTGTGGAAATCCCGTACGCGTGCATTTCCATTCTTTGTTTTAACTTCTTTAATTTTTTCATAAACACCGCCTCTTTATCTTCTTTCCATCGTTTACCGCCCATTCTCCTTATCGAGATGTGGGCAATCCTTTGATACAAACAAAAGGAATGAATATATATATATATATATACAAAGCAACAAGTGACGAATCGCGGACAGGTTATCATATGACGAAAAGTTTCGTTATCTCTACAAACTTTGTGGCAAAATCAACACAGGTATAGTGTCGATGATTTTCGAGGAGGATATGCGCTCGGAATACAATTATTATAATATCGCTCCAATGGGGTTACAATGTTTTGTATACGTTTAAAAAACGTTATAATGAAAAATAAACATTTAAAAAACGTTATAATGAAAAATAAACGTTTAAAAAACGTTATAATGAAAAATTAACGTTTAAAAATCGTTATAATGAAAAATAAACGTTTAAAAAAAGTTGTAATGAAAAATAAACGTTTAAAAAAAGTTGTAATGAAAAATAAATAACGTTTAAAAAAACGTTTATAATGAAAAATAAATTTAAAAAAAGAAAACGTTTTGTGTCTTATCACCATTAGGTCGCGTTAACGAAGAAAAATGTTAACTAAATAAAATGTTTTTTTTTTTACTCGATTGATATTATATTGTCAAATACAATAGGCAAATATTCGCCCACGGGCAATGTGTTTTATAATGGATTGGCTTGAAGCAACTTTTTTCACACCTCGAACTGAAAGTACATATGTATATATAACCGCAGTCCAATAGCTATCCGCACAATTAGTATAATTCGAAGCCCTCTATGTAGCCACGGTTCATCATGTTCCTCCATATACGTTTTCATCCCGCAGATATCTAAAAAGGATAATAAAAGGATTTATTTGTTAGTTGAAAAAATAAAAAAATACAACATGAATACAAAATATTAAAAAAAAATCAAATATCTGCACATAAAAAAATTAAATATATAATAAAAGAAAAATTATTAGGTTTAACTATATAGAATATCTATACAAAAATATTCATTCTTACACGAGGTCCCAGTTGACATTTAATCTTTTCAATTCCGATATAGCAAATTTGACTTTTTGCCGGAACGGCTCGAATTTCACGTCGTCTTCTAAGACCATATAGCTTGCTCGTATTCATTCTTGGCAATCTAAATATATACACATCACACACGACTTAATTTCGTTAACCATTTTTGTATCATTCCCCCCCCCCCCCTTCCCCCGCCCCCTTTTTATTTATCTATTTCCTCATATAGAGTTACATATATACCAATGGCGCATTGAAAAATTGGTATACATAAATACCCAGTAATTGAAAATGAATTGAAAGATCAAAAAACGAATTAAAACGTATTCAAAGTGGATTAAAATGAATAGATAATGATAACTTAAATCCACTTGAATCCATTTTAATTCGTTTTTTGAACTTTCAATGCATTTTCGATTACTGGGTATATAATTAAAATATATACTTACCATTCATCGGTCTGAATAATTACAATTAATATAAGACATAAAGTTATACGAATTCTTGTTTCGAAATTTCGCAAAACTAAGTGTTGAACAAAATTCAGTAAATTATACAACGAATGTACAATCAAGAGATCAATTATCATGATAAATTTTGTAGATTCTACGAAATTGTCTTGGAATTTAAATTTTTTTAAATGAAACGAAATATATTTAAATTTAAAAATACATAATTATGTTAAAGGCAACGCTTTCATTTCTTTGAGTTAAAAACTCGATTAATGAGACGATTTTCGAAACTAAGTTAGGAAAAAAAAAACATTTTTAGTTTCTATTTCGAACGATCAAAAATCAAGGATTTATTCCAATTTCCAACTGCTTTGCGAGATCCGATAAAGCTGAGCAGCTGCGAAACTCCTAATTGAAATGACAAAAATTATATTTCCAACTAATATTTGTTAAACTTATGTAAATTTTATACTTTTTGTTTCAAAAAAAAATCCTTTGACATTATGTAATAATTAACAAATTAATTATAACAATGTATATATACATTCTGCTCCAAATTTAGCGAATGGAGAACATCTTATGACAATAAAATTTGGAGTAAAAATTTGTTTTTTAATTTTTTTGCTTAACATTTTTTTATGATTTTATATCATTATTGTTTTGGGGGAGACTATATATTCGACCCAGAACTTCCGAACGTGTAGATTTTTAAAATCATTTACAATGTAGGGCACGCGTTTCTATATCCATTTCTCGGAATCAACCCTCCTTTTCTCAAAGTTCAATGGCCTGAGATCATTATAGGAAGTCTTTTTCTGTTGTCTTTAACGGCTGAAAGATTTAGATGCCATTCAACAACCTATAATTTTAGAAACCCGTGTCATTTGCGTGTATGAATCGCTAAATTACAATTTTATAATTTAGCATATTTTTATAAACGTAAACACAATTTAAATTAATTAATAAACAATTATAATACGTATATATATACGTTCGTGTTTTTTTATTTTTGTGACTTTCTTAAAAAGGACAATTGCGATTCAAATATTCATGATTTCAAAATTGAGGACTTTCGAAGATACAAAGTATGTCAATGTAAATCTATATAAGGTCAATAAGCCTTGAATACCCTGTAAAGAAGTGACATTATTGGTTTATCAATTTTTGATATACCACGTCAGCCAGCTAATCCAGAAGACTAGTATATTTTGAAATAAAAGTATTACAAGCTTTAAAAACTTCTACGAGCATCATATATACTACATCGATATGGACTGACAGATCTGTCATTAAAAATTACTATATGTTCGAAAAGAAGCGATAAAAACAAAATTCATGATACACGCGTTCGCTTATTTTATATCTACAATTGGTAAAAGTAAATTCAAGCAATTAAAAATTTCGAAAAAAAAGTGTGCGATTTATAAAAGAATGTCTCATATGTGTGTGTGTGTGTGTGTGTGTGTGTGTAGATCCGAAATTAAACAACAAAGTGATTTGAATACACTCTCTAAATTTCATGGAGTGAAATTTAGCTCTTAAATGTGTGCGTGTGTGTCCGTGTCCGAAATTGAACGATAAACGATAGATTGATTTGAATACACACTCTCTAAATTTCATGGATTGAAATTTCACTCTTAAAGCGTGAAAATTGAGCTATTCTTCAAAGAAGTGAATTTTCTTTAAGAATGATATTTCACACTTTTTGGAATTAAATTTCACTCTGCATTGCAGAGTGTCAAAGAAGTTACACTCCAAACGGAGTGAAATGTCACTCATAAAAAGTGAAAATTCAGTCTTTTACGAATGGAGCTCAATTATTACTCTCTGTATAGTGAAATTTGACACCAAGAAATTTGGAGTGTACCATATACGTCATTTATATATCGTTAATTTACGTTGTCGTTAATTATATACGATGAAATAAATATTCAGCGACAACATAGATATACAACACACGGACTAATTAATGTAAACAAATACCAACTACAGCAGTGTACACATTCAAAGGATTGCTCATACTCGAACCGAGCAAACCAGACCGGAATATAAATTTTGGATAATATATGATAATTGACTCACAATATTACGGTGTAAGTCTAAAAATAAACAATATTTTTTTAAAATTGAAATATATATACAATCTATTTTATGTCACTGATCGTATATCATTGTCGCCGTTCCTTTCTTACAATAATATAATATTTCGCACAACTGACTTATTCCAACCTATCGAAATAATAATCCCTTCCCTAATTAGTCCCTTTTAATATCATGCCCTCCTTGTCCTTTATTTTAATCGTGCATTAACAGTAGAGGAAGATATTGAATCATATTAAATACTATAAATGTATGATTCGAATTTTTATTTAAATTATACATAATGTGAGAAGAAAAGAATCGTTTATTTCCGAAAAATCTCAGTCATTTCTCAATTAATCTCGTTTTGAACTCTGCCATTTACATTTTACCTCTACTGAGAAACTGGCAGTAATTTAAAATTTTGCACATATTTCTCATGAACGCGCCTGTTGATTTACTATATATATATTATGATTGAAAATGCACCTAAATTGATAAAATACAAATTAAAAAAACAAACAAAAAAAAAAAAATGTGAACATTTACATGTTCAACATATTTATTTCATTCGCAACAGATTTATAAATATTTCCATTTCATTTATTCTCGTACAAGTTTATACATATACCCTGAATGGCACTTGATTCATTAACATTATATTCGTTCGATTATCCAAAAATGGCTTTTCTTATGATATGTATAGCATTAAGTCTAGATTTATATTTTTTAAAAATTGTAGCACAATCTTATTAATATTATACATGGAACTCTTGCTCGAAATGATTACAATGTAGTCGTGCTAACACGCTCAAATGATCACTATTTTAAAGTTAGAAAAAACAAATAAATGTCGAATATCGTCTGTTTTGAATGCGCCAATTTTCAAATATTTTAATGGTCTGAGATACAACGCTTAAGCATTAACAATTAACAATTGTTATCTATTGGCGTTATTAAGCCCTGTATCTCCATTAAAGGTAAATTTATTACTTTTTATTTTTTAGTTTCAAAATCTGATGGTTTGAAAAGTTCCTTTGATTGTTCAATTATTAAAATTAAAATTAAGTTCAAATTTTAATTTAAGAGAAAATTTAATTTTTTAAATTATTTAAATTAAACTTAAATAATGCAAAACTTGCATACAGTACCATATAAACGCATAGAAAAAAGTCTATAACAATGGCCTTTCTTTAGTCTGTTGACTAAGTTACAAAATCAAATGCATATAAAATCTCAAATAGTTAATATAAATAAAAAAAGATCATCATCGAATACAATAACATATACTCGAACATCATGACGACTAGACAGAAATATGAATCTTTGGTTTTTTTTTCAAATCTAAAATTTGGCAGTGATTTGATGTATGGCAGTGTATATTACAAGTAAACACGAATTAAACTTAGAAAATAATAGTTACGATTATGCCTCAACGAAGTAATTTCTCATCCTTGGTATGAATATTTCATAAATGCATCAGGTTTTCTTATATACAAAGTAATTAAAGTTCTTCTCGACTAAGTAAATTTTTTATCGGGTCTGTAATTGTTTTTGAATCTTCAGTATCACTGATGTATCCAATTTCACCAGTATAATGTGTGGGATACAGTAAGAGTGGAGCAGTTGATAGAGCGACAAGGGTTGATTACGTGGGGAAAAGGGGCTTTACAAAATAGAGGTGAAAAAAAAATTAAAATAGTAAACTAAAAAAAATGTTAATCAAATAAAATTTTTTTTTTTTTTTTTTTTTTTTTTTTACTCGATTGATATACCTTGGATGTTTGTCAAATAAAATAGGCAAATATTCGTCCACGGGCAACATGTTTTCTAATGGATTGGCTTCAAGCAACTTTTTCGCACCTTGGGCTGAAAGTATGTAACCGACAGTCCAATAGCTGTATCCAGCGTGCACAAAGTAATTCGAACCCTCTAGCCACGGTTCATCACGTTCCTCCATACGTTTTCTTCCAAGATATCTGAAGGATTTATTTGTTAATTGCAAAAAATACAACACAAATAAAAAATATTTATTAAAAAAAAAATAAATAAATAAATAAATAAAAGAAGAATGATCACATTTAAATATAGAATATATGTAAAAAGTATCCATTCTTACATGAGGTCCCAGTTGACATTTAATCTTTTCAATTCCGATATAGCAAATTTGACTTTTTGCCTGAAGTACGGCTCGAATTTCACATCGTCCTCTAAGACCATAGCTTGCTCGTATTCGTTCTCGGCAATCTAAATATACATATCACACACGACGTAATTTGGTTATCCAATTATTTTCTATGATCCCCCCCCTCCCCTCGATTTTTTTAATCCATTTCCTTATATGGAGTTACATACGTTTATATATAATTAAAATGTACTTACCATTTTCCACACGATATGATGACTTAAGAAGCAGCCCACTTCGCCCATTGTCATCGGTCTGAAAAATTACAATTAGTCTAAGACATAAAATTATGAACTGTATAGCGAATTTTCGGAAAAATGAGGCTAGTCAAACAAAATTCAGTAAATTGTATCCTTACCGTGATAAATTTGATAGATTTTACGAAATTATTCTTGGAATTTGTAATAAATGTAATTTTTTTAATTTAAACGAAATATATTTAAATAAATAATTACGGTAAGGGTAGCGCTATCATTTCTTAGTGTTAAACAGTCGATTAATGAGGCGATTTTCGAAACGAAGTTAAAAACAAAAAAATTTTTAGTTTCTGTTTCAGACTATCAAAAATCAAGGATTTATTCCAATTTGCGTCTGCTTCGTGAGAGCCGACGAAGGCAGCTGCAACCCCTTATTGAAATGACAAAAACTAGGTATATTTCCAGCTAATATTTGTTAAACTTACATAAATTTTATACTTTTCGCTTCAAAAATAAATCTATCATTTGACATAATGTAACAATAAATTAATTATAACAATATATATGTATATTATGCTCCAAATTGAGTGAATAGAGAACGTCTTATGACAGTAAAATTTGGAGGAAAAATTTGTTTTTTAATTTTTGTATATAAACTTTTTTTATGATTTTATGTTATTATTGTTTTGGGCCTATATTATATTGGGACTATATTCGGCCTAGAATTTCGAAACGTGTATTTTACAACATTTCCGAAAATTGTA
>JAPYZR010004508.1:0-12186 GCA_030522945.1 Trichopria nigra | reverse complement strand
TTGTTATTACGAATATAGTAATAATAGTAGATTGGTTTTACTATTTTTGGGTTGCCGCCCACCGAATCTTCCAATCAAGGCTCCCCCTGAGCTACTGGTACCCAGCACATAGGCACCTGTTAGCTTCATGTATTGTTTTACGAACGTTAAGGATACAGGAAACTATAAATTCCACGTTACTATAGCCTTTTACTCTTTTTATGATGTTTTGTAGTTTGTTCGAGTTTTCTCAAAAACTATTGATTTTGGCGGGAAAATGCATATGACATAAAATGTGTATTTTTTTCAGATCTACAACTTATATTTGAAGAATTTTCCGAAATTTTGAGTATTTTTCGAGATAAGTGCAAAAAACCATAAATTTTGGTGGTTTTTTAAGGTTTTCACCATGAAAATAAAATCATTTTCATAATCAGCGTACCAAAATACGTAAGTATACCAATCGACATCAAAATCGGTTGGAGGACGTTTTCGGAAGTTTATCCGAATTTGGGGAAACAAAATTTTAATGAGAAATTTCGCATTTTTGTTCAATAAAAACCTCATCGTGTATACTAAACATTCAATATTTCGTTCGGTAAACATTTAATTTTTCCAATTATTCGCATGAAAAGAAACGATTCTCGACAAGTGAATTTCGAATGTAAACAAATCTACAAATATATCGTCGAAGAATACATGTACTATACTGTATAGCGATTGTATTATCATGTTTACAACCACACAATCCTATTTGAATGCAAAGAGTCGCAATTTTTTCCCCAAACAACTTCCTTTCGTGTGAATAACAAGGCTATCTTAATACACCCGGAAGGGTTTAGCGCAGTGACATTTGCCCGTTCGCGCAATGAGCATGTCGAATGGTGTAGATTTTGTATACGGAAAAGTCGCTCGATCGAAAAGTGTGGGTGAAGACGGAGCAGTTCGTATTAGTCAGGCCGGGAAAAACCTTACCGCCGGGATTCCCCGATAGCGGAAAATGTTTTTCCGTTCCAGGAAACGCGCGTCTTGACGCGATGTGCTTTGACGTTCCATAATTCCAGCAGCCAATAAGTGCCGTTGGATCGGGTTGTTTCTTTTCTCTGCTTTTCCGCGAAAGCTTCAAATTATACGACGAGGATCGCAGTTGAACAAAGTGTGACAAGTTGATGACGATGAAAACTAAAAGATAATTAAATATCTTCAAATCCATTTAGAAATAAAAAAAAAAAAAACAATATAAACTCCATAAGAAATAAAGTCGTTAAAAAATTAAAAACATCGTTTTTTGTAGGTATTATTCTCTGGACAGATTTTTCGCAATTGCCCATCAAAATGTTCAACCACCGTCGATGCGGCAGAGAAGTTGTCTTATCGCGTACCACGAGTTAGTTCCGGCGGGCTTATTCTAACTGCGTGAAACGTACAAAAGGCAAAGCTATCGCCGCGTACATATGCAAACAAAGTTTCACGATAGAATTGTAGTGCTGAAAATGTATAGAAGCGCAAAGCGTGACTACGTCCACGTAACACGTTGCACCGTAAAAGCCTTTGCATTGCATGACAAAGGAAGACAAAATATCTTCATTGCCTGACAAGATTCGACTCTTTGTTACACTTTTTTTTTAGCTTATATTTATAAAATTCGCCAAGGAATATCGTTTTCGGGCGAAAGCCCCTTAGTAGTAGTAGTAGGCTGGCCCAGTTTTAAGAAGCTCGGAAAGTTATTCAATAAAACCGTTTAGTTCGCGGTAGTTCATGAATTTTGAAAATGCCGCCTCAGGATCCCCTGCATTGTTAGCCGCGTCTCGGGATATTGGAATTTTCGTCGCAATTTCCCGGCGAAGGCGTCTCTGGCCGGATGGTACATCCCAGTGGACTTTTCCGCGAGACACCCGGCCGCCGGAGAGCGAGACTGTGTGCTACCGTGTATACGGATTTCAACTAGCGGAGCTTTGCCACTGAAACTTCCCTGATATCTCCCTCGCGCGTTATCAGCGTCTCCTACTGACTTTAAAGTTTTGGTGCTCCGTTAGTCTCCGGCATGCCCCGAGCTCCGAGGCAGAGATTGGACGAAAGGTTCAACGGCGCTGATAAGGAAGTCTTGATTTAGAATGCATCGGATGCTGCTAGTTAGTACAGCTGAATGCGCCCCGAGTATATGAAAACGCTACTTGAACTTACATCCAACTTCTTCTTTAAGACTTGGTTCCGGAGTGACTGCGATGCAAGTATCCACTACTTTTCTTTTTTTTTTTATTATCGTGTACGAAGATACAAAATGCTTTTATTATATGTATATGTACGTTTCGAACTCGTTAAAGAATTTTTTTCTTTGCTTATAACGACGTTAGTACTTTTTTTATTGATTATAAATTTTTTCCGCGTACTGAAAAAAATAATTTACTTCATTCGAGTAAATGGATTTACCGGAAAATGATTTACTACATTCAAATCCTCGTGTTTTGTAAAGAAATATTATTTTAAATTATGAAAATTGTTACTTCTTCTTTTATCCAACATCATAATATGTCATAATCATCCAACATCATCATCCATCATCATCATCACCCGACATCAATATCCGTGAATATCATTCAACATCATCATCCAACATCATCATCACTCGTCATCATCCATCATCATCATCATCATCATCCGACATCAACATCCATGAATATCATTCAACATCATCATCCAACATCATCAACCAACATCATCATCACTCGTCATCATCCGGCATCAACAATAAGACGTTGTTATTTGTAGATTATATAAAGAGCGTCGATAACAAAAATAATAATATATAATGAAATACTTTCAGGCAGTCTGAACACAGGGCCTGATCAAAAAGCCTTATGAAAATTTCTCCTCGGGATTGTTACAATTTGCGTCCATTCGTATTTTCTTTTCGTCAATATTTTATTTTGTATGTTTGCGTGTAATCAACGCGCATAACTGAATTATTGTTTTTTCATTATTACAAATGAACTTTACATGAACCATTTGAGCCGAGTAAAAAAAAGTACAATTTCAATCATTTTTTCGTGTTTTCACTTTTTTTAAACGATTGTTTGTTTTTATTTTTAGATTCTAATGACATTCCAATTCGTCGATTTTTTTTTCCAGCGATTTCACCAGATTGCTAACAATATTTCTATACACATTTTTTTTTTGTAGTCAATTCTCTTTGATTTTCCTTGATTTTCCCATTAATGTAAAAATGGAAATATTCACTACTGTAATCAAATGACCGAGACTGATGTCGTACGTATGCTACAATCGACAACTGTGCATATATTGTTTTTTTTTAGACTGGACTATTCAGACGTCATAAAACGCACAAAAGTGATTAAATTACCTACGGATAAAGTATACATAAAATACAAAGTAAAACACTCATAAAATTATTTCTCGGGGTTTCATATTTACAAGCACCCTCTATTTGCAATTCAAGTAACGTCTCAATGCCTCTTCATTCGTTAAAATGAAAGAAAAGAGAGAGAGAGAGAGGAAAAAAAACATCGGGAATCCGCAACAAACAGTCGGAAACGTCGGCGAACAACTTGAAAATCCAGAGAAATATTCGTGCCTCACGTTTAAATGCATATTTCTCGCCAATAAACGAAGCGTTACACTTGGCGGGTGCAATCTGCGTAAAAGTATTACAACTTTATTTCCGGGCATCGACAGGAATGACAATGCAAACAAGCGAAGCGTCGCTATTGAAACCGTAAAGTTCGAGTCGCCGCGCGGTTCGTTTTACAAGAATTCGAATAAATATAAAAATGCCAATAAAATCGGCGAGCTCCATGAAGATGCGTAACAACGCGTGTATATGGGGTTGCTCGGGGTAACCTTTTTTATATATATATCGATCCGCGGCCGTTATCTCGAACCCTTATAAAACGCATTTTTTAGTGATATACCCACGATGCGCATCCAGCCATCGCCTCCTTGAAACTGCGTACTCGTAAACCGAATATGCTACCCTCCTTTTGCACCCGTAACGATATTTCGCATTATCTTACTCCGCGGCGTATCGGGCGTAATATAAAAATTTATACGCTTGCACGTTCCCAGAGTGCCGAGGAACTTCTACAAGGTGATTGGAAAATGACGAACCGTGAAGAAATTCTAAATATAATAAACCCGCGAAGTTATTTCTTTTATGTGATGTATCATTTTTTGCTCGTCTGACTCGAATCGGGCTTTTCTACTTAATTCTACAACGTCAAAAAAATCCGATTTTCCGAAGATTTTTGATATTTAAATCGGAAAAGATGCATTTTTTGTTTTGTCTTAGTAGTTTCAACGTTTTATTAAACGATTATATCGGTGTAATGTAATCGCAGATAGTCATTATTAATATAAAAACAAAATGGAGGAATTCAAAATGGTGACTCAAAATACTTATTTCTCAGTTATCTTTAAGATAATCCATAAGACTTTTATTTGACACTATTTTGGCACTGATCGTAATAAAGTATAATCAATGATTTCGATTCTGAATACATTTATGCAAGGTAATCAATTTTTTTTTTTTTTTTTTATTTCATTGGATTATTTCTTTATTTTTTTTTGTATCTTTTTAAATTTTTGGTGTATTTTTCAAAAAAATTGTTGCATTTTTTCTCTCAATTCTGATTATTTGATAACTCATTTCATATTCGGTTTTGTATTATGTGAACGTTCGAGGCAATTTTTGCGTAAAAACTGTATTAAAAATTGTATTATTTTTCGCCGCCATTTTGAATTAGAATAATTTTGTTCTACTGCTGTTGTCAGTCGTTCATTTCTATACAATTTTTTAAGGAGAAATATGAAAATATACGGTTAAACAGGTATATTTCAACAATATTATTATTGTTTATTAAAACGCCATTTTTAATTCCGCCATTTTGTTTTAATATTAATGTCCGTGTCTGTGACCATAACTGAATAGTTCAATGTGATTGATTTTTAACGTTACGGCCAAAATATGAGAAAATAATGCAGTTTCTAACATTTTATTTCATTCCCTCCGCCATATTGAAACACTAAATTTCTAAGTTTATGATTTTCACTAAATTCAAAAATACTGAAAAAAAAAACAAATTAAGAATGAAGTAGCATTTTTTCATTTTTTCACTTAATAGGATTTTTTTTAATGTTCATTTAACCCATTAGCGTCTGAACGGACACTTTTCGATACCAAAGTTCAGGCGCTAATGGGTTAAGGGAATGAGTGCGACAACAAAATTCCCGAATTTATACTTTAAAAAGACATTTTGATAATTTTCGTCTTCTACGGCATCGATAAGTCGAAAGCAGTGACAAACTACAATTTTGACATTAAAGGGTTGTACGTTCGACGAAGAAGCAGCACGATAAGTTTCATGACTATTGGGACACCCCGTATATAAAGGGACCGCTTATATATATCTGCAGGGAATACCTATAAAGCATTCGGTGCAATCGGAACAGTTACAACGTTGCATTATCCGAGACCTATAACAATCGGAGAATCGAGCATTTACTCAACTACGCGGCGCTTCATTGTCTGAACATAGCGTGGACATTTTCTACTTATTGCTCTTAAGGCGAGCGCTCTCTCTATATATAGTGGCAAGGTCGGTTCGCATCTCGGGACTACATTATAACTTCTCTCTTACTTTATGATGCGCTTCGAAATGGCTCGGCGTCGGGACATTACCGAATATATATCTATATATATATATATACACATATACCCAAGTCGTCTTGGATCTTTGAAAGAGTAACGCGGAGAATGTGAATCGGTAATAAGTATGTCACATCGCTGACGTTTCGACATGAAAACGGGAGATTTTACTGCAAAAATGCAGAAATTTCGGTATAAAATCGTAGTAAATCTCCGTATACTTATCCGGTTTCGAATAAATCACTAGGTACCCGAAATGTTATGATCGCTGCGATTTTTAAGATATTTTAATTGATTTTCGTTCAAGAACATTTCGTATTAGAAAAATGTTTAAAAAAAAAATAGTTTTTCCTACATACAAAAATTTATTAAGATTATTGAATTTATTGAGATTTGATTTTTTATGTCTCTCATATATATATATATATATATATATATATATAATTCTACAATAGAATTTTTCTATTTTTCTGAAAGTGCATGACAAATTTAAAAAAAAATTTCAAGTACAAAACTTGTAAATGTGTAAAAAATGAATGTCCTATCAGATAAGGAAGTTCGAAAAGAAATTTCTAAAATGGTGGACACAAAATGACGATAAATGTGAATTTGTAATATCACAGTCGTGCGCATATACACAAAATCACAAAATTAAATGGACTTTCATATAACTTAGTATCCAAGGTTTGTCGAGGTAGTTAATGATGAATCTGAAGTCAGTTTCAGAAAATTCAAAATGGCAGATACACTATGGCTGACGAAATTATTAAAAATTTATAGGATTCGCATGAAATTTGTTTAGATTCGCCATTTTGAATTATTAAAAACTGACTCCAGATTTGTGATCAGCATTGTATAAAGTTTAATAAAAACTTTACGATTGTGCTATTGGAATTAAAAAAATTCACTTTTATCGACATTTTGTATTCGAAACTTTAAATTTTCGACACGACACTCATGCCTTTTAAAGGTATTCAAGACCATTACATACCAATAATAATATCTAATAATTTGAAAATGAAACAAAGAAAAATCTTTTTTTTACTTTTTATACAAAATTTTTACTTGAAAATTTAAAAAATGGCGTCATGCACCATTGAAAAAGGCGATTCTTGACCAAGATAAATTTGCTATTGCAGAATTTTTGTCATAAATATAGTTTAAAATAACACAATTAAGAAAATTTATACATTTGGTCCTTAAAAGGTAAATAAAATGGCGGAATGGCTAACTAATAAATTTTGTACATTCTGTAAAATGTCAAAAATTGCAGGAAAAGTTATCACATAAAAAGTTAACATGATACAAGTCTAAATTTCTTCAAACGAAGTTATACTTCGTTTACTGAATATTTAATTATGAATCGGCGAGAACGTCATGGAAAGTTTTAAGGCAACTTTTCATCAAAATTTCATGTTGGAAAATGAACATTTAAATATTTAGAATGAAAAATTTACATATATATTTAGAATGAATTTTCACTTTGGTAGCAGGTATATTCGAAAAGATTTTCATAATTCTCTCTCTAGAGAAGGATATTTCTACTAAATAAGTGATAAGGCGAAATCATATTCACAGAGAATAGATTACACTATATTCTGCAACACTGGAGTTTCAGTCTTCACGGAATAAATATTCACTTTCCACAAAGCGATCAAGGGTTCAGTTTTGTGTTTTTCTCGATCAATTCTTAATCGGCCAGGAAATGTATAAATAATGTTATTTTTAACTTTTGTCATATTCGGATATTTAAATAAATGTATAGTTATAAATGACATATTTTCTTTTTTTAAGAATAAAATATCCTTAGTAGAAAAAAAATAATTCACACTAAATAAATGAGTTTTCGAACTTTTTTATTAATTTTTTATTTGTTTGTTTATTAACATTTGTTATTTTGTTATAAAATTTGAATTTTTATCATTCTGTAATACTAATGATGCCACCGTTACTTTTTCAAACATACATTTTTTATAATATTTTGGTTAATCTAGGAATGCAATTCTCGATGGTGTATCTATTTTAAACACCTCTACATATGGCATATTTATGCATTCGAATTGAAACCAACGCCGCATTTTTAAAAACAGCAGAATATTATGAATACCGTAACACATTCGTAAAATTCACCGAATACTGAAGAGCTGAAATTCAATTTTAATTATAGCAACGGTCATATCACATTCTTCGTATAAATTGCAACGTAAAGTGCGTTGCTTTTCATGGACGTATGACAAGCAAGTACATTCCGTTCGCTTGATCCAAAATACAATAAATACAAGCTTTGCATGAAAATTATTTTCAAAAATGATTTTCTAAAGCAATTTTCTAAAAAAATGATCAAAAACACTGGGTTGATCGTAAACTAAAATTCATAAATTGAGGAATGTTCTTAGTGATCGAAAATATAATTTTAATGTTGCTTTCTTGAAAAGTCTTTTTCGAGGCGATAGTCAAAAAATTTATTTATTTTTTTATTTTTCTACTAAAATAATAGAAGCGCGACCTCCGACAAACTTTCCATACTTATTCACTTTGTCGCACTAGTTGCATAATTTGCTCAAGATTTATATAATAACCCTTTTTGAGTTTTGACATTTTTTTAAGCTCATTTATCCTTCACTAAACTCAAGAATTCATTAATTACTGGAAGATGGATCGGGTCCATCATTTTGAAACGTAAAAATTGAAATGTTTCACTAAAATATCCAGCTAGTGACGTGACAATGGCGTTTAAGAAATGATAACGAAAAAAAGGAGAGAATTAAGAATTCGCCTTTCGTCATAAAAGGATGCGCGTCCTTGTAAATGGAGGAGAATAAAGAATGAAATTACAGAGAGAAATAAACGAGTTCGTGAAAAAATTCAGCTTTCTTAGGAAATGCGGGAATACGCGAAGTCGGTTGAAACTGGCAGTAAATCGTCAGTAAGTTGCGTCGAGGTCGTTAAACATGCTACATTACCGGGGAAACTTTAGCTCTTCGTCCTTTTCGGCAACTTGCGTAATTAAATCCTTTTCCCTATAAACTTAAGATTGATGGAAACGATGCGATATCCCTATGACATCAAAACAATTTCGACTAAAAATATGTTTGTTTGCTTTATGAAAATTTTGATAAACGATAGTCTTCTACTTTCGACATTTTAAATATAAGTAATATAAATATGATCTAAAACTTTTGAAATAGAAATTTGCCAAATAAAGGAAATACGTTATAACATCATTAGTGGAAGCTCATCATACTGATCTGTGAAAGCTTTCGTCTAGAATTATCGATACTTTCCAAAAAACACGTCCGAATCATCCAGGGTGTAAGATATTTATGGATGTTTTCCGAAAGCTTTAACAAAAGCTCTTGAGAAAATTTCCAATTTATTTGAAGATTGTCAATAATATATCTTTAAAGCTGTCAAAAAGCTTTTATTGATATGTCTCAAAAAATCTCTCGGAAACTGGACGCTACGCTATATTCTCAACATATATTCTCCATGTATGTTGATATAGTTTTCCAAAAAAGCTCGCCCAGGAAAGTTTCTAGATTTATTTCGGGTAACTTCAAATGCCCTAGTGCAAAAATCTTTTATTTACACTTCTCCAGAAATCGTAGAAACCATTAAGATAATTGTATCAACGGATTTCAGGATATTACATGAAAGCTTTCGAAATAATTCTGAAAGCTTTTTTAGAAACACCTTGATGAGAAAACTTGCAGACATTGCATTATAAAAAGAACAAAGATAAATTATTTTTAAGCTATATTTTTATTATAGCTGCAAATACAGGCTTTGCTTGAAAGCTCCAGGGATTTTTTCAGTTTTTAAGTTTCGGTAGACTTTTGACGAACGACTTCTAAAATCATTTCCTTATACGAGCTATTTTTCAAAACTTGACCCTCTTGGTACATCCTTTTGATAAAAAAAGAAAACACGAATAAAAGATATTTTTTTTAATAAACATTATACATTAAAATAAGGTTAATTTTTGAAAATTTTTTAAAAATATCTTTATCATCGAAATTTTGTTTTCTTCCGTTTTCAATACGACATCGTAACAGACATTCACCGATGTTCGAAATACTCGGAACTTATCGGTCTCTATCGGTCGCTAGGACATTTCGGACACTGCAAATTTTGATCTTCTCCAAATTCGGAACTAATCAAGAAACCGCAACTTTGAAACTTGGATACACAACTCGGCTAAGAAGATTGTTTCAATTCACGGAATGTTTTAGAAACTTCGGCAAATGTCCAGTGCTGCCGACATTGGGTAAAAACTCGAGTGGATTCGTGATGGCATATAAAAAACATCACGCCGTGCGCATAATCCTCGTATTTTTTTGCGGCTGGTTTAGCACCGATTCAAACTCCAGGTCATTTTCTGGTTAATGGCCTAGTTTATATACGATGCTAACATTAATCCCGTCTCTGTGCAGAAACACGTCGGACTTAATGCGCTACCCTCCTCATTTGTGCACAGACAACTAATTCCGCGCACTATATATTGAGAATATTTCGATCCGTTCTTAATATAACGTTTTATGCTTGACATTTATGGCTCATTTTCAGTCGCATTCTACGAAGGTTTATCTCTAATACCCCTTCGATCTTTTGCAATTTTTTTTTTTATCAAAACATCAGAGTGCAATGGGTCTTCCTATAACATACAAATTAAAAAAAAAAAAACAAAGAAAATAATAATTGTAAAAAACCCAAATCAATTTTCGTACTTGCTGTAACATAATATATTTTTTAAAAATTGTTTGAAATACTTTGGCCAAATTCCTTTCAGAATGCTGAAATATCTTGGTATTTTCTTGAGCTTAAAAAAGAAAAGCTCGAGGAAAAATATCCAGAGATAGAAGGTTCTTCCGATGAGATTGTTAACTTTCAACAATTCTCGTTAATTTTGTAACAGCTTTCGAAAATCTCAGGACGCTTGTAAAAGCTCATTAGTTCAAAATTCAATGTTTTATTAAAACGTTGAATCTCTTCTAATTTTGCAGCGTATTTAAATAATTCGTAAATTCATAACTTGACAATTGAAAGCCTGACATTTTGTTGATTTTTCTATTTTTCATAATCGTTCATAGTTTAATTGAATAACGTATAATCACCGAATGAAACGTGTATTTTAGTAGTGTAATTTATATAGATTATCAAGATGAAGATTAATACTGATAAATAGATCGAATGATTATTGGGTGTCATGGTTCGAATGCTATAGAAGCGGGTTCAGTAAACAATTGAAATATAATTACTGGAAAAGAACAGATTATAAATTAACCCCATAAATTCATTCATTGAAAGGATGTGTACCTCCCACGCCTCCCCTCTCCTTCCCTCCTACTAAGTAAACATGGAAACTACGTTAAGAGATCTTTTATAGATAGCGGTAATAATGATTACTTAGGAAAAGCACTTTTAGGCGCTTGTTCTCTCGGCGATTCAATTTGATCGCATCGTTAAGTTTATGAACGGTACAGTACAGCATACTAGTAATGGTACCTCTCTTCGGCATGCGAAACTGGGCGACAGCATCAATATTATGTACTTTGTTTGCAGTTGGAAAACAGACGGCTGCCGGAGTAATCGTACTCTGGAAGATCTCTGGCAATCGCTTCCTGTGCGTATAGGCATTTTGCATACAATCCCCCCCTGGAACGCGACTTCATAATAATGTTCGTTATTAATTTTGCAGCGGAAAATTGTCGCGTGTTTACTTTGTTAAGTATACTTTCCCGCACGCTTCTTAAGATCCTCTCATTTACGTTTCAGTTTATTACAAAGTCGTAAAAGTTTCGTTTTAAAACTATTTTTTTAACTCATTTGCAAAATTCACTTCACCGGGTGTTCGTTTCGCTTGCTTCGTACTGATGGAAGAGTAAACAGGAGTACCAATCGCTCTTATGTTACGGATCACGTATAATTAAACATCTTGTGATTTAGGGGCCTCGTATACGTTCCGATTTTTTCGAGTGCAAAACTAAGCAAATAAAAACTTGTAAAAATATTCTCTGCAACATCGATGAAAAAAAAATGTCTTGAAATACGGATAAATATTGAAAATCATCAACGTAAAATCTGAAAATTGTTGAAAGATGTGAACATTTGAATTCAATATCTTTATCGCAATTATAATTAATGATGATTAAAAAAAAAAAAAAAAAAAAATTAAGAAGGAATACTTATACAATTTTAACAAAACAAAATATTTCTGAAAATATAATTGAATAATCAGGCAATATTAAACGCAATATGCCGATAATTAATGAACTATAAACAAACAAGCTTACAATGATTTAAAAATGTTACAAACATTGTAAAAATTCAAAATTTTGAGGACAAAATAAATGCAATGGAATGTAACTGAATGTCAATGAACGAAACGAACATTACACAAACATTATAATTAAGATTGAAAATACGCAGCAATCAATATATTTTTCTTTTAAGAGGGTTCTAAAGTAGAACAGTTACCGACTGAGCTTTGCAACAATAAAAGTATAAATAACGAATTATTTAAACATTTTTTTTTTAATTTGGGC
>JAPYZR010004507.1:0-20031 GCA_030522945.1 Trichopria nigra | reverse complement strand
CACATCTGATGCGAGTTTCGTGTTTTGCCTTATTTCTTTTCGCCTATTCAGCTAAGAACATATCTCGGTGGTAACACCGCAAAAATTCCCGCTAAAATTACAGCAAAAATACCCGCTAAAATTCCAGCAAAAATTCCCGCTAAAATTCCAGCAAAAATTCCCGCTAAAATTCCAGCAAAAATTCCAGCAAAAATTCCCGCAAAAATTCCAGCAAGAATTACATTATCTTTAATAAGAATAATAATGATTATTACTATTATTATTATTATTATTAAATTATAGAGATCTAAATTGCTGAAGTACTTAACATCAACTATTCTCGCCAAAGGATGGTTATACTGTTTTTGTTCCTTCTGTGTATAGTAATCTCTCATATATTTTACGATTACGATCCATGAATCTTGTGTGGTTGATCGACAAGTCTCTGGATATTTGTTCCCATGTGTGAGCAAGCTTCTAGTATCCTGAGATTTTTCCTTCTCAATCCGAATCATAATTGCTAGAAGGACCCAAAAGAAGTTTGAAACTTAAGCTTTCCCTATTTCTAGTGCAACTAGACTGATGGTTAAGCACCTTTTATTAGGCGGGTAGTAAGCAGTCTCCTTATTCCAATATCCAAGTTTCGTAAAATGGGATTGCAGCTGAACTTTGAGGAATGTGTTGTTCATTTGATCTGCACTTTTTGTGGCGAATCGACATAACATTGATGCCAAGAACCCTGCATGACGGATGACTGCATCACATTGTTTTCGATTATTTTCTAAATCTAAATTGGCTAAGATATCTTTTATTTTCCAAGAGCAAGTGACGTCGGCTTTTGCCTAATTAAGAGCTGTGCAATAAACGATCAAAGTGACACCCACGGCGTCTGTGTGAAAAACAGCTTAAGGAACCTTATTAGTAATGTCTTGATGGTTTCTGCCAGGTTAAGGGGGTCACGAAAGGCTTGGGAATTTTGTTTGTTGCCTCTTTCGCAATTTGTCCAAATTTTTGGACAGCATCATTTAACGATCTGCCAGACATTTTAGAGGTATTGACGGTATATCTCGTCTTTTTCGATGATCAATATATAAAAAGTTTATTCTTGATCATTTAAGGCAATGAGAAGGTACAATTTCAATGCAGTGATCATTGGTGTTTCTGTAGAGAAATTTTACTATTTACATCGTAATGCTGGCAGTCTGGTAGACATTCTTGTAATTCTGTTGTGAAACGTATCCATAATGCACAAACGGTGGTGTAATATTTTGAGATTATGTTGCCTACAATTTCAAAGCTTTAGTCTTAAAATTCCTGTAGCTGTGCAGCAGATCAATTATTGCTTTTCGCCCCGTGCATTCACAAGCCGGTACGCCAAATGTGGTGATACCATGGTTACTTGGGTATATATGCGTTAGTATATACGTGTTTTCGGGCAGTGTTGACATTGCTGACAAAAATGTCAACAATTAAAAAAACTCTACACGTCAAGTATGAGAAACAGTGTTGGATCTACATAGACTTACGCGTGAATTCTTCCAATGTGTGATACTGATACATAAGTATATTTGTAGGAAATCTTAAGTCATTGCGATTCCGATGCGTATGTCAGATTCTTTTCGCTTAAATTGTTCACTCCTCTGTCTCTGTGACTACTGATTATGCTTCGCTATGAAAGAATTGGTAACATTTTCAACATTTATTGGCGATAATTTGTGTCGTTACATTTTTCACATTAAGCTTTGACATTTGAAAGTTACGATGTCAAAGAAGTAATCATATATATATATATATATATATATATATATATGTATATATAAATGTATATATTATGAAGCTAGGAGGTTACATGCACTGGGATAGAGGAGGTTCAACGCGTTTGAAGTTTAAGAATGATGAGAAAAGAAGATATATTTGAAAACCCATCCACGTGCCTATGATCATTTAAACGTGTCACTCGAACGGACGAGCATTCTTGTTATTGTTACGAACATGGCGAAATAGCGTTTATATGTATATAAAAAGTGTATATTCCACAATCAGTGAAGGTACGAATTCATAGAACGTGAGGTATCTGGGTATTTCTCTCACTTGAACGTATCTAGATAGAGTCCCAAAAATCCATCTACGATCCGAGTGGAATTTTACGATTCAATCTATAAAATATAATAATTTCAGGAATTTATATTTCACTTTTTGTTGTTTTATTAATTATTGATGATAATAAATATTTATTCATTTACATTGTCGTATTTCTTCAAAATTCCATGGTTTTATATGCCATCGCCAAATCTGTTTTATTGTTTATGTATCGTTGGTTTTGATAAAACTATATTTTGCGAATTTCGGATACTTTTTGATAGCTTCGTGCTTCTACACGTTAAAATGAAGCAAAGGTGACTTTTTATAATTTCATAAAATATAGCTTCTCGACTATTTTTCTTAAATATAATGTTTATATTTCATATCCAGATATTTTGCGACCTACGAAAACGTCAGTGGAATTTACCTGTGAGGTAATCATATCTGGATTTAATTTCTCTCAAGAATAGGTGTAATATCTGGATATGCGTATCTCCATAAATTATATCTTAAGTTTAACGTTTAAAATAAGGCACGAGCTAGCAAGTCGTAAGTATTTTTTTAAAAAAAACTTAGTTTACAGTGCGAGTTGTGTGAGGAATTATGTATGCAAATGATCGAGAGCAACAGGAATAGTGGCAAGAGTTCAAAAAAGGTTTGCCAAGGCGAACACAACTAAATGTGTGATCGATCATCTTTTTAACATGTATATTTTAATACAAAATAAATACATTCAGAGACCAAAGACTAAGTGTTGTTTTTGGGAATAACAAGGGGATGTTGCACCTGATGGGGTATTGAATCATTGATCTCCGGACAGCGTCTAAGCAATGTAATGTGAGAAAATTCGCATCTAATAAAGTTATAGAGCCTGAAGTTTTTCTCAATCTGACCATTCACGTTTATTTACATTGTAAAAGTTAATAAGCACTAAATAGTCCAGGCATTCTGTAGTTTTACGTGCCAAACTTCCTACCTGACAAGTGAGATATGGAAAAAATTCCGAGGAATTCAATGAACTAAAATATTAAACCACGGGGGAGAGGGAGAAGTTTGTCAAAATGGCGTCCGAAGTTGATCAAAAACAGTTTTTCGCTTATTAAAAAAAAAGTAAGTATTGTACGGAAAAAAGTTTCAAATGAAAGTTATAGATAATGCAAAATGTTACAAAAGTAGCCGTATTATTTTCAAAAAAAAGGTGGTTTCGTAAAATCCGATTTAAACAGGTTCTGGAGCACCTACATTAGAGACGTTCTGGGGCTTAAAATATTCTTAAAGAGTTGCACTATACAGTGCACAGTGCATAAAAAAAGGAACGATAACGAGGTAATTTATGCATCTAATTATACTCCAGCATATCTCGACAAATTAACACTTTATAAAATGTTGCATTCGCATAATTTAAAAAAAAAATTAATTCAAATTGAATATATAATTATCCTATTGCTGCAATTCATTTAAATCAAATAATTAATGTCAATTGCAAATGTCTAATTACAAATTAATCCAATCAAAATGAATCATAAAAGTACTCGCGGTAAGAAATTGGTATAAGATAATAGTTTTACTTATAAATTGATTGGCATTTTCTATTAACAATTTTTAGTTGATTTAAATTAAACAGATACAGAAATTCGAAGAGATATTTTTATTGAAATTGATCACGCGACTTTTTATCGATTTCTTTTTATCCAAAGTGATTGCATGCAAATTATTCTGAAAGTTCAATATATAGGCAGGCAATATATATTATATATTATACGTTTCTTCATTCGTTCTGAGAAATATATATGAAATTGTGTGAACAATGTAAATTCTTCGTTGGAATTTAAAAATATTTTATGTTTGGTTCATTCATATTTTTTATATATATATGTGGATGACTTTAATAAGAAACAAAAGTGCTAATTCGAATAATGTATTATGAAACTCTCGATATAATCAAAAAAATGGATAAATACCTCCATATTTTGAAAGTACAATAAGTCCTAATAAATATAACATGTTCATTACCATATTTAGGTAACAAAAAAAAAAAAAAAAAATTTCGGATAAAATTGGTCATTTTGGATAATGTACAAAACTCGTTTATTTTTTAAATTTAAATTTGCCAAAAAACAATATATCAATAAATATGTTGTACATTTCAAATCGTATCATGTAGATCAAAAAAATTACAAACAGGAAAATTGATCACAAGTCTAACTGGTCGTGATTTCATTAAAATTAATAGACTTAAAATTATATCAAGTTATATAAATATGTACTTTTATTTTTATACAACTTTTGTGATTAAAAAAAAAGTAACGTTTTTTTCGCAAGAAATTACTTTTTTTATTATTTTGGGCTGCATGACTTATTATCAAGAAGACGTTCGCCTAAATACATATATACATTTTGAGTAATTTTCATTTATAAGAAATCTGATATACGCACTTTTTAGAACTGACTATAAAATGCATCTCATAATATATATATTTATTATGCTTGCTGATGGCTGCCAATAACTGTCAAGCAACTTTTTGCTTATTTTATACAATTTGCAAGAAAGAAATGAAATCTTATATTATTCGATGCTTTTCGGGACACGTTGTTAGGGAAAATGCCACAATATATAAGATAAGGTCAATGCACATCGATTGACCGCAAATAAAAGATAAAATTCACGTGTCCTGCTTTTTCAATGGCAAGTTTACGTGTAAGCGTGCGAGTTACGCGATTTATGGAATCGTTATATATATATATATACGTATATAGTTTTCGAGATTCCGTCAATGAGCTGGCGATAACATTATTTCCACACATCCACACACACACACTATATATATATATCACACCCCAGCCAATATATATATATATATTATCACGGAAGTAACTAAGTATATATATGTATATATACATTTCAGTTACTTCCGTGATTTTGCGATGTTCGATCGCCTGGTTCGTTTACCTCGTATAGATTATTTTTATCGCGACTGATTATTCCAATCACGCGAAATAATCGTAAATATTACGACGATGCTTATTCTTATCGAAAATGTCGCACGTTACAATTGGATGATGTCTACATTTTGTGAAATTGGGCCAATCTTGTTACCGGGACCTGAAAATTATTGAATTATTGATTGTGCGATAACGTGTGTACCCTTTAAATTTTTTGGAATAAACTTTCATTAAAAAAAAACCACTCCAGCCGTCAAACTCAGAAGAGGCTCACTGTCCCCCCAAAAATTCAGAATGTTACACGACACGATTTTTAAAAGTAATTATCAATACACTTCTATATATAATTGATCGATTTAAAAAACGGAGCACTGTTTGATTCGGAATATTTTTCCGAGTACTTTTTTGAGTTCTCGTTTATTAATTTCCTCGTCATATTAACAAAGATACAATTTTTCGAAATTTAGGATTTTAATCAATTAATTATTGTTTTTTTATTGAAAATGGATTAATTATTTTTTATTTTACTTGTAATTGGACAATTTAAAAAAATCGATGATCATTAGATTTGGTATGTATTTCTTGTCGAATATTTTGAATTCATATTCTTATTGATAATCAATAAAAAATTTAGTAAACTGCAGTAGTAGAAGTTAGATACATATATATTTTTTCTTAAAAGTTGGATCAGTATTTCGTCTCCCATTTCTATACCGGATATATTCCAAAATCTAATCAGTTCTGCGTAGAGCCCCATAGCGTATTCAAAAACAGGTTACAGATAACATTCATTTGGTTGGTTCGTATAAGTTATCGTACTCTCTAAATTTCACGGGGTGAAATGTCACTCTTAAAGAGTGAAAAATCACTCCTTTACACGAGTAGCTCAATTATCACTTTTTATGGAGTGAAATTTCACTCCAAGAAATTTAGAGAGTACAAAGTCACACACGTACGTACGTACAATACTCCGAAAAATTTTTAATGTTCTCTATGATGTGGCACGTGAACATTTGATATGAAAAATAAGGGATGATTCTTTTTTGCCCGAGTGACCAAATTCAATACTTCGTCCGACTACTATGGTGCGGGTAAAAGTGATGAAAATTAAGCCACTCATAAAAAGAGTGAATTTTTCTCTTTTCACACTTTTTTGAGGTCAATTTCGCTCTATTTCAGAGTGAATCGCAGAATTTATATACTCCAGAAAGTGTGAAATGTCACTTTTAAGAACTCGCTCATTTAAAAGAGTGGCTCAATTTTCACTCTTTGTAGAGTGAAATCTCACACTTCGAGGAATGTAGAGCGATATAATGTTTCTGCGATGAAAATACTCATCGTTAATTCAAGTCTCCATATTATTATAATGATCAAACAGTGTTTTATTTAACGCAGGTCAAATAATGGTATTTATTGTCATCCCAGACCACGAAAAACTCAATTTTCCTGCCCTCGTTACATATTTTATTCCCCGGGTATATACTTTTTATTTAACACGGGGCGTAAAAATTCGCATTTTCTCACGTACCGTCAGTAATGACGACTTTCTTTCAGTAGACGAGCAATATTTCTTTTTTTTTTACGACAAAATAGATTAAAATGCTATATTATGTATATAATAAAATAATTTGGAAATCTCATTTACTCTTGAGCATTTTGGGCCTTCGCTCATTATTATTCGCCGAAGTTTTACTTCTTCTAATCTCTTTTCCCCCCCCCTCGTAACATGTGTTGCCCCGCGGGTATATAATGTGAAAGATATCAGATAACGCTGCGTTTTGTCTGTGGTGCGAAAAGCATTTTAAGAAAATAATTTAAAATCTATACACTGACAAAAAAATTTGTTATTTTCAAGTAAATATTTACTTGAATTAAGAAAATGTTTCCTTCTTTTTAGTAAATCTCACTTAATTCTAGAAAATCTTTTCTTAATTCAAGTAACTATTTACTTGCTACTATTCAAGTAAATATTTACTTGAAAATAACAAATTTTTTTCGGTGTATTTATACTTTGTTGTTATTTCACTCAAATATTCCATTCTTTAAATTTTTAATAAAACTATATGCTCTAAGTAACAAAATGACTGTACGAAAAATGTATAAATGTATAGAATATTCTTTGAAACGAGTGTTCAAAGTAGACGTTCATTATGCTATAGACTGTTTTTTGTGTTTGGGCGAGAAAAAATAGTGCATATATATTATATTGGATGTGCCTATATACTTTTTCAGGGGTGTTCGAAATGAACATTTACCGACTTCTTTCGGCGACTGCTTGATTAAAAAAGAAATAACAAACAGATTTAATATAAAGGATTTTAAGGATTTATCGATTCTTTACAATGCGCGGGAATCCTTATATATAATTCACAACAAAAACTTAACTCGTATTTCACGGATGCTTATATATGAATACGGTCCCAATTTGCATTGATTTCAAATAAGGAAATGTACCTTTGTTGGATTGAAAATTGATTTCATTCAGTTCACTGAATTTATTGCATCCCTAATATATAAAATTGAATTTCGTTTTGATCGAATGGTGGGTTATACCCAAGATTATCCGCGCATATTATACATGTATGTAAATTTAAAAAATACTAGACGTCGCGGTTTGTATGTATTTGAATGAGAATTAAACGCGCGTCGGATGACAACATATATAGTGCACGTGTCGAACCTATCCTATTATTGCAAAATCAATAAATTAATATAGGGGCTTCGCCCCTTTTACTGGTCTGTTGCCTCCTATGGGCCCCCGGCTCGCTTCACTAAAGTTATATACGGAGCAGCACTCGATTCCCATATGTCGACGTGCAGTGCTCGTTCTATATACATTTCAGAAAAAAGCCATGTATACCCGTATATATAATTTTTAATCAATTTTCGCCAATTTTACCATTCATTGTGTCATTTGATATATGTGCAGTGCAAATGTTCCAATTATTTTATTTTTTACTTATAGACATATTTTTTAATTATACGAATTTTAAAGAATTACGTGATTACTTTTTTTTAATACATATATATTATAATGTGACGAATTGTTAAATTTTATAAACCAACCGCAAAAATTATTGTTTTAAGAAAAATTATTTTATTTTGCTTTTATATTATATATATATATATAAATAATATAATTGGAACATTATTTAAGATTTGCAATGCATGTATATAAAATGACACATTGAATAGTAAAATTGGTGAAAATTGATTAAAAATCATTAAGGCGGGTGTCCATGGCTTTTCGAAAACGAGTGCTGCTACGTATAATATACATATAAATTGGTTATTGAATGAGAATTATCAGAAATAAATTACTATTTCGTTGCATGATAAGGGAAAATAATTTTCTTATCTTTTTAATGGAAAATTAAAAAAAAAAAAAAAAAAAAATGGCGAGTAATTATTTTATTACGAAAAGCATAGGAATCTCTATAACTATTTAATATGACAAATTTTTAAATTTTATAAACCAACCGCAAAAATTATAACGAAAAAAAATTTAAGTAACTTTTATCATCAGCTTAATAAAAATATCAAATTTCATGAGCCTAGAGGCACCCCTCCTGTGAACATACCGACCTCGCACAGCTTTTTTTTTCGTAAAAAGGAACCACTTTAAGGGGCGAACAAAAAAAAGGTATAAGACCAATCTAATTTATACATATATGTATTAAATATATATTTCCATTTTCCATTAAAAAGATAAGAAAATTATTTTCCCTTATCAATATGCAACGAAATAATAATTTATTTCTGATAATTCTTATTCAATTTTTAACCAATTTCACCGGTATTTTTTTAAAAGATTTTATGTTACATTATATAAAATCACCTTTCGAGAGTCTAAATGATGAAAAAACGATTCAATCATTTTTTATTTATACTTTTCTTGTATCGAGATAAGGTCGGTAACTATTCTATACTTTAGAACCTACCCACAAATGGAAGAACATATACGCACGCATAAATTTCGCATGTCCACATACATTTTTTTGCTTTTATCTTCGCGAATTATCGCCAATTTTTGGACGAACTCTATTTTTTTTAAATTATTAAATTATTATAATATTAATTATGTTAATATTTCCATATGAATGTATTGGTGAGACAGTCAATACGAGGGCCCTCTTCTGAAATTTAATATCTAAAAACTAATGTGAATACAATTCTTAAAAGTAAAAACTATAACAAACAAAAAAAGTTACAATCGGTAGATTTCTTGTGCCCACACTTGACTTTTTTGATCCTATATACGATACATTATTATGGAGCAAAAATTCAGATTGATACATGACTATAGTAATTCTCATATCTCGACTTCTAATTGATCCAATTACAAAAATCGATGACTGTTTGATTCGGAATTTTGTTCCGGGTAATTTGGAGTTCTCGCGATCATTATTTTCTTCAACATTTTAACAAAGATAGGCACTATAAAATTATCTTTAGGAATTATGAACCTTAGTAATGTTTGCATTAGGATAATTGGACGCTCGTAAATCTGAACATTAGGAACATAAAAATTAGGAGTTTTAACTGGTGTTTGATCTCTATAGGAAATTTGACCGGCACCCAAATATATTATATAAATACATATATATATATACAATTTTCGGCAATTTTTTCAATATATCTATATATAGAAGGAGGATAAATGAAAAACACGAAATCACTGATGAAATGATCTATTTCTTTCATACTTTTCACATTACGTTGGTTCCACGTTGGTTCCACATGGGTTCCACAGGCAGTCGTTCGCACACGTGCGCGCACAGACACACGCACACACATATATATTAAAATGAAACATGAAATCGAAAGTTTCCATAGTTTTTGACAAATATATATATATTGCGTTTCCCGTAAACTTGATCACTCTTTTGAAAACTGAAGTACAGTATTGCAACACAGAAAACGATGCCTGTGAATATTGAGGTATATGCGCTCAGTTTGCGTCGATCTTTGCGGAAAGTGACAAACGACGTTCTAAAATTCGTTGCTAATAATAATGATAATAATGCGATAATTATAATAATAAAATAGTAATAATAATGATATACAATTGTATGATATATGTACAGTCACTTTGATTGCATCCATCGTCTTGTCTCGTAAACCTATCACTCTTCATCATCCACTCTTCTTATGTACAACTTCTATATGGTTAAGGAATAACGAACACATCCATTCATCTTGGATGGTAGTTTCCTTATTCACTTACTTTACACAAGTCTCCAGTATAATCGTGTACGATTTAAGAAATTAGCACCGATTCGTCGTTTGCTATAGGGGCCTTTTACCACATTAATTAAGGTCTCGATAGAAGGTCCCTCATTACAGAGCAGGATTTTGATTTACAATTATTTTGTCTATGCTTTCTTAGATTTTACTGTATATCTTCGTGACCTTCGCTTGTGGCACATTGATAAAAGCACATATACATAATAAAAAAAAATTAAACTTACAACACAATGCACGGTAGTTTTGCATTTTAAAAATTCTGATTTCAGTCAAATCTGGGAGGAAGTTGACAATATTTGAAATTCACGCAATTCATGCAATTTTTTTTGTTCATTTAAGTATTGAATAAAACATTAAAATCCACACAGCATTGCTAAAAGTTATTCAAAAGTTGCGATTTAAAAGTCTATTTTTTTACGTAAGTATATTTCATAGTATTCGTAATATATTCATGTGATAATCATTGAATATAACAAATATTGCTTGCTGACTGTTTTCTTGAAAATGTACATATTGCCAACAAAGTTTATTGTTGAAGACATAAATCTCATAAATCCTTAGATAATAACATTTCTTACATAAATGTTTAGAAAGTAAGAAACCATACAAAAAGTCGAATATCAGAAGATCAACGATAAGCTTATTTACAATATGTACAACAGTCTTCAAGATCTTCTCAAAATGTCATACGACCATATTATAGGCTGCCAATAATTGCAAGAACGCTCTTCTTTAATATGAATTGCCATATAAACAAGTGTATATGACGGTAAAATATCAATTTTCAAAATTGTAAAATTTCTTCGACCTCGTCATTGTGATGCAACACTATTAATATTATAAACAGATAAATGACGTGACATTAATTAAAAAGGTGTATATTGTACATTGACTGTGACGATACCGCAATTGAGTAAAATTTTGCTTCAACTATTTTTCAAGAACGATTTTTCAAGAGATATTCTTCAGACTTATATCAGTAATTAGAATCTACATATATGCATATAAATAATTCGGCTAAATGACAGGTATAGAACCCGCGAACAAAACATATATACGTACACATCTTGCCTAAGATTGTCTAAATCACATGTTGTTTGACATAAAACAAATGTATTGTATACAATTATTCGAGCATTTCATCGAAATATAAAAACAATTCTTAACTTAATCTTCTATATGTACAATTGATAAAATAAAAGTAATATCTATACCATAAACGTTCATTACCTATACCGAATAGTACAAATTACAGGGATCGTAAATGCAAATCATCATGTCGTAAGCTATAATTTTAATGTTGGATTGTATGAAAAAGTATCTACCAAAAATATTTAAAGAAAACATTCTCTCTAGTAGGTATTATTTACATTCTGCCAGGTCCCTAATAATATACATCGTTGAAGTGATGATGATTGAGATTATCTGAGAATGTTAATGGATTATACAGATTTGACAAATGTTTGTAAGAAAGTTTTTGCAAGTACTGAGCATATTATAACCTCTAATGCATTGATGGTTACAAAGTGCCTGAGCAGCTCTTATTCTCATTGAATGACAGCTAAAAATCTGTCTCATATATATATCTATATTTATGTATACAGCAGGCTAAGTGGAAATTTATAATTTGTCTCTCTATATCTCTCATTCACATAAGGCACAGGATATTTACACATTTTACTCTCATATACACATGCATAGAGTATAAATTGTACAGTATGATAAAACGTAACAGATGCGACAGCTATATGAAATCACGCTCACTGCATCAAAAATATTGTAAAACTATAAACAAAGATGTCATACGTAACAAACAAACTGTACAACTAAATTATTGTAGGGTCACTGTAAGTCTGTATTAAGCGTAAACGTCATAATTTCAACTTGCATTGTTAAGGATTTATCATCAGCACATCATCATAATCACACTCGAACATTTGTTACATTCAGCAAAATGCATACGTGCATTTCTTCCATTATTCTCGGCGATGTAATCGGTATAAAAAATATTTATGTATGATACAATAACTACGACTATGTTGATATACAGTTTTAAACGCTAAAGCGTATTTTGATTCTACCGTACCATTAATAGGCTTATCGTACTTTCTCGCTCTATCTCTCTCTCACACACGATTTGTAATAATTTCCTATTTTAAGTTAATAACTTCAACAAGAACTGCATTTAGAAGCTTGCCGAATAATCATTCGAGTTGGTTGTTTTTGTGGAACTTGCATATGAGAACCATTCTAAAACAAGAATGAGAAATTGCGAGTTCTCAATACATTTTCATATGATTAAAAACTAAGTAAGACACACTTTAGTATCTTATTTAGTACAGTACAATCATTAATTTAACGATTATTACAGTCAGAATTCTTTGTCGATTTCTTTCTTCTTCTTCTTTTTTAGATAAAAGTATATAATAACGAGAAATAAAAGGAAATGCAATTCACGAATGAATAGTCGACAAACTTTTAAAAGCAATTTTTCTGTTTTTACACACTACGATACGTTTGTTTATCACTATAGAGGGTTGTATAGAGCTAGTTCACATTATATTATCTAGGTCGTTGGCTAGGAAACTACTTGTTTTCGGATGTCCAATAATTTTCGAAAGCACGTATCACACTCCGTCGCAGGCAATCTTAAAAATACACTTTCAACTATCCGAATGATTCATATCAGTTTATGTCCATGGAATCCTTGTTTTGGAACGACTAAACGTCAGTCAATGTTTTACAGTCGAACCAAAACTGAAGTAGACGTCTTTGCAACGATCGGCACTGTGCACACCGGTTGAATGTTTCGAGTTCTTTTTGGCACATATCATCCAGTGGGTATAGCACCGAAAAGCTTTTATTACATAAAGCAGCCTTTCCTCGAGCCGTAGAGAATTTTGAGTTCCGGCAATATGATACTCTTAATAAGTAAATTCGTTTTCTTCGTCAGCGCGTCTCGGAAGTGATCTTTCTTGAAGATTTTAATGCCTGGTCGATGCACTAAGAAGGCATTGTCCAATATAAGAAAGTCATAGTCTTGAACACACAGAATGTAACCCTGAAAAAAAAACCATAAAATTTTATTATTGATTTCGCATCATTGCATTTATTGCATGTAATTACTTCTGCGAGGTAGAAGGTAGAAAAACAAAAATTAGTTAATAAGTTAGCAGATCGTGTGAGACCCACTTGAAGGCCGCATACATTTAAGTGGACTTTCGAAAAAAGTTCTGGAACTAATTAAAGTGCATAATAATTTACCTGCGTCATCTTATCACTTTTCCCTTCCCAGCTGAGTCTTTCGTCGTAAAGGGGGTCGTTGTTGGTTCCGATGTAAATAGGCTCCCAATGCAAATGTTCGCCAATTCTCTTGCCAATGTGAAACACGTGCATGCCACTCGTTTCCGGCGCCTCCAGCCATTCCCGACTTTTCGGCACGTTATGACAACTCGAACAAACTTTCTTGTGGAACGGAATTGCCGTGCCATTCTTCATCATTTTTATCTGCAATGCATTTATAACTTAATTAAACTGCGCCGGGCCATCGTTTTACATTGTGCCGCGCACAACGTCATTTATTTGGTATATTAACTTTCATCAATTCTGGTCGTCAAAGAATGCAAAGTCGGACGTTTATTAGATTTATATATGTATAATTAATGTTCATACGTTGGAAAATTTGTAAACTTTATTGCATAAGAATGTACGATGTGAAAAAATGCTAAATTCAAAATGGAGGATGAAATGTGACATGTAATCATTGATAATGTCGATTTTGATATTTATAGATTCAGAATCAGATTAACATTTAATAGGACGATAGAAAAATCATATCATATTTTTAACATTTTTTAGGTTACGAAATGACTACATATATATGTTTGATCTGATTAATATATTTGATCTCAATAGTATAATTATAGTTTTCGATACTGTATTAAACCTAGATTATTGAAGAAAGTGATGCCGAAAATGACCGCAGACTTACCAGTGCCGTCTTATTGTCCGGCGGTTGGCTCTTTTCGTCGACCTCAAAAATGGAGAGGACGAATACTTTGGGATTCGGCCTCAGGATAGCCGGTTGGTCGTTACGCCTTATCATCTCCAGAAACTTGGCTGGTAGATCCGGGCTTGGATAAAGTTCGATGTCGCTGGCCAAGAAGTAATGGGTCGGCGATGATTCCCTGGCGATGTTTCGGCCGACGTTCACCGGGTACAAGAGCTTCTTCTCGGCTTTGTACATCTTGGCAACCGACACATTGACCCAAGGTGCCGGCAAGGAGCAATTGTACTTGCTGGCCGCCACTTTCTCTGCCGAAGGAATCTGCAAATGATGAAAGCGAGTTTTAATAATAATCGGCAGTCAAGACAACTCATCGGAGAATCCCATGCAGATGACGCAACCATCAGACATGGCATCTCGTCGGAGATGAGATGCCGTGCGCCTGGGTAAGATGAGGCATTAAAGTCTCTTTACCGGTGATCGATCGAGGTCACGGAGAAATGATAAGTACCGTTGACACGGATTCGACCTTTTCCGCCTTTTATTCTTGTATCGGCCATTTTACAATTGCGTGTGCGACGCTGCCAGTTCACGACGATTGCGATGATAATCCGGTAGGACGGGTTTACATATATTGATCACGAGAATAACTGTATACGGCAGATTAGGGTCTGCAAAGGGATTATAAAGAAAAAATGCGCAAAAAACTGGAAATGACAATCGTGTTTAATCCAGGTAACAAGTATTTTAAAGCGATGAGTTATATACAAGGTGTCCTAAAACTGTCGGACTTCGTTGCGGATATTCTACAGAAAGAGTGACGCAGTAAATGTCAGTTTCTTTTTTTGCTCAGTTTTCTGTTTTCCAATTTTTTACTGAAAGGACATTAATTTTAACAAAGTTTTGCCTTGAGCCTAGCCATTGTTCCGAAATATCAGTGTACTTTCGATTATTTAAGTACATATTTCTTCACTTAAAAAGTTTTTCTTGATCAATAACTTTGTTTCAAAATCGGACAAGGTGATAAATTTTCCGAAATTCATAATGAAATTTTAAGTTTTAAAAGTTGTGATTTTTGGGTATCGACCCTCCTTAAAGTCTGTTGCTTAATCATACCAATTTGTATTATTAGATTTGAAAACGACAATATACGTTACTTGTGAAAACAATTACCGTGAGGTTGCGTAACTATTTGCCTGTAGGTATCCGCAACTCCGCACAAAAGTTTCACGACAAATTTGTTCCGCGTTACGGAAAACAAACTGGCGAAGGTTGAAGGAGACATTTATTTCATTAAAGGAAATTTGTCGTTGCTTAGAGTATAAAATGGCAATAATGTTGCGGTAACTTCTATTCATCAAGTTCTAGAAGAATAGATCATGAATGATATAATTTCATGTCAAGATCTCAAATTAATGCTTTGCATCAAATCCCTGATAAAAAATACAAAAAAGGAACTTGAAGAAAGAACTTACAATTAAATTATAAAATCAAATGAGTAATAAAGGTATAAGGAATTTCTGATATATATACTATAAAACCTCGTTGAAAATAAAAAATGATAAATTGAAAATGGAAAAGTATCCATTCAAATTAGTTGATTTCTCGTCAATTTATATATTATGGTGTAAGTTTTATTGTAATTGTGTAATATTATGATGAATAGTGATAACGTTGACACAGTCACGTATAATAAATGAATTTCGACGAAAGGTGTCAGTGAAGACTTTTTTTTCCCCCAAATATACACATTGATGAATTTTATTTCCAAAATGTAATCAGTTTAAACTGAATCCATCGTTTTTTATTACATATATGTATGATATATATCTGTTGCTCAATAAGAATTCTTCCTCGGCTATAGGTGTAATTTAGTTTCACGTAAATAATCGAAATGCTGATTAATTATCGGAAATCCATTACGATAACACGAAGAAGCATGAAATGATTTGTTATACGGCTTCTGTAACTTTTTCGAAAGATGGTCGTGATTTTCGAATATTTTTATTTTAAACTTTTTGTTAACAAATTTCATTACTTTCTCAATGTTTGAAGCGAGAAAATAATAAAATATTTTCATTTAAAAGTTAATTTTTTTTTTATTCAGACGATATTGGCAGTTAGTGAAAATTGAAAATTAATTGACCACGCGAAACTTGATTGAAAAACGCGACAAGTTGCGTTATACTAAAAGTGAGATTGTTTCTCGGGATGTAATTATTACTGTAAATTTGTATGTTCAATTATTACCGTAAAGGTTTTCAAAATGCTTATTTATTTAGCGGAAAAGAAATTATAACTACTTTTTGTAAAATGCTTCAAAAAGGTAATTGGTTCCGTTTGCAATTACTTCACAGAATCCCTCGTGGTAATAATACAAGAAGATGTTTTACCGACACTTAAAATCTTTTGAAGCTGCTTTTTAACCGGGAATCATCATTATACGTTTCCGAATTAAAGGTTTTTAAATTGTGTACGTACACTGCTTTCTACGTATATTTCTGCAAATATATATGCCTATAGTAGTTTTCTGAGAATTTTTATAACAATTTATATCTTGTGTAAAATAAAATAAGTAAACGTGAGAAAATTAAATGACTTCATGGTAAGTTTTAACAATGAATTTCGTTCAATTAAAAAGTTGGATCGTTTTATCACTTGCATTACATAATAATTAATTTGTCAAGTAAATAATATTTTAAGAATTTAAAGAATTAGCTATAAAATAGAAATTTTTTATTCAGGATGTACGTTTGTGATTTGTGAGGTAGTGAAATTGAAATTTGCAACGTGAAAACATATTTTTGTGTCCACAATGCGCAAGACGTACAATGTCATACAAATGTCATAATAAAGATGTCTCTAAGCGATAAGACATCTTTATGCCGTTGTGAAAATGTCTGAAAGGATTTCATGATGTTTGAAATATATCCGTCATTTTAACGGCGTAAAACATTCAATACGAAGATATATTTTGAATTGACCACATATATATATATATAGTTCGCCATTATGTACGCCAAAAAACAAAAAATTACCAAAGGAAATAACCATAAGGTTTTCCATAATAAATAGTATTTCCAAATATAATTAAAACTACATACTATACATATAAAAAAGAACCCCCTGCATTTAGGCATTGTCATGTAAATTTCATAAAATCACCAAAAAAAGAATAAATCTTTCAGTAATGAACCATGTTCTTCTTTTCGTACTTTCCTTTGCGAAATATTAATTCAACGTCTACGTTAGCGACGTGGAATATGAAAAATGTAATTAAACTGGATTTGCTTTCTTGACGTCACAAAATTTTTGCATGGGAAATTAATTCAGAATAATGAATTTTTCGACTACAGCAGAGATACAAAGACCATCCATATATATGTATTTGTAGAAGATGAGAGATTTTATAATCCGACACTTAAAATTCGTCGAGTAAAATACAGGTAGGAAATTTCTATGTGAAAAGTTTGCTAGAAAAATGTCCATGTAACTGAAATTTTAATGTAAACTTCGATATTCTCGTGTAAGATTGGCGCGCATGTAGATTTTCTGTATTTTAATGAAAGTTGACGGAATGAATATAAAGAGGGGAGTAAGTGAGATAACTTGAAAAAGAGAATATACAAATAGAAATATATATAGATATAGATAGGTATTAGTGGACAATAATAATTTTCATAATTAAATAAAACATAAAATATATCATACTTCTTTGCTTTGAAAAAAAGTACGATTCTTATTCTTGTAGATCTCCTATCTTGCAACCAAGTCTCTTAAAAATAGAGATCGAGCGATATAGGGAAAAGTACAGGTAGAATTAATAAGTGTATAATAAAAAAAAAAGATATAACATACGTTGCTAAATAAAAAATACTTACGAAATTTAAAAATAAACGAGCCTTAGAAAAGTGTTGGGAAATTAACATTAAATCTCAGATTAAAAAATCCAAACTTTGAACAAAAACTTGCAATTTAAACCGTCAGAAACGGGTAAATAAGAGACAGTATTTAACGAGATGATTATATACATAGCGAAATAATTAAAAGCAAAAGACACAAGTTCTCGAAGTAAGCCAAACATTTATATATAAAAATGACTCCAGGTTTTTTCATAAAAATCATTAAAATCAGAAAATACGTGGAAATAACAAATATTGAGAAAAGGGTAATAAAAATGAGGAAGACTTTGAAAGTGGCGAAATTACGAAAAACAATTAAAAATTAAAATCTAATAGAAATAATAAAGGTAAAAAAGTCAAATGAAACAAAATAAGTAGACTCGGGATAACCAAAGTTTCTAATAAATCATACAATGTCAAATAAGATATTATAGATTATAAATATAAGAAAAGAAATAAAAAAAAAAATTAAATAAAATAAAAGCAGTTATACAATAAATGAGCCGAAACATTTCTGGAAATCAAATTGAATTTAAGGTTAGATAAATGAAAAGAAGAAATAGTAGATTCCTTAAATATCTTTCGTAAATATATGGGCAGAAAATGTCAACAATTTTGATAAATTGTAAAGAATGTTAAAATGGACCAACCTATAAATACGTCTATGAATGTCTTATATTATGCAGTATGATTTTGTGCCGCCAATAAACTTGGGTAAAGTAATAAGTAGATAATGACAGTGCGTAAAGACATTGGCTCTATAGGGATAGAATTATATACGACATTCGCCAGAGAAATTGCAGACATAAACTTCTTCAACCTCAGTAATTCCGCGATCTCCATTATATTTGAAACAAAATATAACTTCGATAAGTATATAGGAATCGCTTCGAGAAAAATAAAAATATTTCCGAAAATAATATCAAATTAAAAAAAAAAAAATGGATGTTGCAAAGTATATAAAATGAAAGCAAATTATCGGTAACTATCAAGTATTCAAAAAAAAAAAAAAATATATTCAATTTATATAAAATATAAAAAATGTGAAAATGGTAATTAATACATAATGAAAAAGCATTAGAAAAATAGTCGAATAAAATTATGAATTAAATAGAACTGTAGAAATGTTACACTTCGCGAGGATTTCTACGTTGTAATAAAAAATGACGTGTCTGTAAATTGCCTTGGAAAATTAGTGGCCGTTCTAACTATGTTTTAGATCCTTATCGCTGGAAGCACGGCATATGTTCAATTCAAATATAAAAGGGTAAATAAGAAAAGGCAGTATTTAGGGAACCTATATTCAAGTAATGCTTACATTTGTCATTGATTATTTTCACGAGAATAAGGTAATCTTTATGAGTTTGTCCACTTATTTATGTAATAAGAATTGTTTTTTATTTATGCTTTTTCTGTTTTTTCCGTAACTTCTGTTATATATACTTTAGAAACCCCTGAAAAATTAAATGTGAACTTTCGGAAATAAATTATTGTTTGCTGAAGATAAAAAATAATACATTTCTGAATTATATACTCTCACAATTTTAAACCATTATCACTGGTATTTTTTGTTGCGAGTTTAGGTCGCAAATTGTTCTAATTTAAACCTCCCTTAACCCATTAAGGACCAAGAGGACGCAAAATGTACCACAACTTTGCGGCTCTCACTTTGTATGAAAACAAAAGTTTAAAAATTTTTCAAAAACCATTTCCGACGTAAAAATGATCCCTCTTTCAGATTCCGAAGCCCAAATTTGGTTATTGTTCACTCAGAAAAAGTTACGGCACATTTTATGAAAGAAAACGCGATTTTTTTAGAAAGAAACCATTTTTAATCACCATTATCACATGAAAACCGAGTGCAATTTGCCA
>JAPYZR010004506.1:12260-22877 GCA_030522945.1 Trichopria nigra | reverse complement strand
CAGATTTTCAAAATTCAAAATGGCGGATCCAATATGGCCGACTGAAATGTAAATAGTTACTTGATCGAGGTGAATCTGGCTTGTTTTTACATTTCGGTCAGCCATCTTGGATCCGCCATTTTCAATTTTGATAATTTGAGGCCAGATTCGTAATCAGCGATCCCGAACACCCCCGAGTAACAAATTTTAGCTATTTTCAGCGTAAAGAAAATTGTATGCTTCAAAGGGATAGCAACCATCTGAAATACTCTACAATAACCAATATCTAAACAATGTAAATATACCGATTGTGTATTTAAAAATGCTAACCTATTTACTTCCAACATAAAAAATGTATATTTTCAAAGATTGTATATAGAAAAATGTTAATTAAGAATGAAATTGACAATCTGCATCGAGTCTGATGACCATCCTCGCTTCTCGTTCCAATAGTAATGTCCGACTTTCCGCCCCTTGATACTTTTAAGTCTCACACTTCCGTTTCTTCTCTCTCTCTCTCTCTCTCTCTCTCTCCCTTCATTCTTTCTCTCATTGATTTGAAGCGGCAATTTTCACTTTGACGGCAAAATTAAAAAGCCCACGTACCGACAGTAAAGAGCTCTCGCTTTAAGATTCAGGCAGGACGATAGGTGTCACTCGAAAACAAAGCGGAGGAACAATGTAAAGAGTGTACATTTATTGCCGTAAAAAATGTAAATTTCGTCGCTGAAAAATTACGTGATACGAAGCTAATAACGTAAAAAAAGTACTTTAAGGACGTATATATACACGTTTATTAGGAATTCATGTCTTTGTATTTGTGTCGCATTAACGGGACGGCTCTCATTGGCGGGAGAAAACCAGACGACGAAGACGACGACGGCGGCGACGACGACGACGATGGCGGCGGTAAATCGTTTCGTGACGGCGTTCGGAGATCGTGGAAGACGATTCTCTGAATCGGTTGACACCTCGTGTGATGTATGGTCGCACACCGAGTACTTGTTAATTCAGTGGCGTCAGTTCCGTAGGATGCCGCCGGTTAATGGCCCCCCCCCCCCCCCCCCCCCCCCCCCCCCCCCCACCTGCAGCGTGACTTTTTCATACGATAAAAACATATTTATCTCTACGTTTTAATTACCGTCTTTAAATGAAATTTAAAACGAAATTTACGCACGTTACGACGTCATTGGTCGATATTTATATAAATGGCTTCGCTCCTTATCTCTCGATGCCCGCGACTGACTTGACATTTCCTATATTCTATATATCGGAGTGAAAGAGTCCACCAAGCCGAGTACGTAGATCTGGTGATATATGGCGGTGAAAACACCTATACATATCGATTATCTTTTAGATCATGCTTTCTTTTTCTTATTTCAAAGTTTATACAAAACAAAAAAAAAAAGAAGAAATGTTAGGTCTTTCATAATGAATCATGAGTTTCGGTTTATGCTAATGGATAATCTTTTGTTTTTGTTCAGGTTTTTACTTTTAACGAATGTTATATATGTTATTCAGGTGTTTTTGAATTACGACACTTCAGCATTTACATTTTTATGGCTACATGACACGACTGTATATACACCTCGTGTCGTGTTATTGAGTCCAGAACGAAAATATTTCATCAAACCTCGTGATAATTGTCTGGACATAAATAAAGATCGTGACTATAAAATTTATTGTGAGTACATCAAACATAAATGAAGGAATTCAAATCAGGAAACGTTGCACAGTTTAAACATTTTGTCAGCATCAAATTCAATCCCAAGTGCACCTCCAGAAACAGTCTTCCTATAAGAGGTCGCTTCAAATTGTATCAGGTTTTTCAGCTTGCAACCCTATCCATATCATGAACATCAGTGGACGGAATGGACATCGGATAATGCTTGAAGACCATTGTTCAATGGTGAATCTGACATTCATCTAGAAGTCATCCTGTATAACATTAGCGAGGCTATCGATAAGGATGTAAAAAATATCGAAGACATGGAAGCTTTTAATGATATCAAAGTTATCAAGAACATTGTAAAGATATATCGAGGATATCAAGTTCCATAATTGACCCAAGTGTAACTCTAGGACCAAAACTGTTTATATACTGGAATTAATGCAATTTGATGAAGGCCGAAACTAAAACTTAACGAGGCCCGCTTTAAATATGGTTCGTGTCTTTCAGTATAGGATTATTTATAAAGGAGCCAACTCTTACGTGATCCTATACAAAAATACATTATGATGTCGGATCAGGTCATCAGGTTTCAGACGTCGGGAAATTCATGAAACCCTTAAAAACGAAATGTACAAGAACAAATTATTAATCAACAAAATCAGTTATCCAATCTTTCACCTGATGCACGTACAATCGATGGATTCATCGTGTGCATCTACAAAAAAGACCACAAACATCAAATTCAACGTTTAATGTCTCATTTGGCATGATCCGGAACAAGGTTACGAAAATTTTTCTTTTTTAATCAGAAAATTAAGTAGCCCATATTCGCGAATCTCGCAAAACCGCGATTAATCGATCCCATTTTGTGCGGGCCAAGTTCGTTCGAGTTTCAAGGCGTCAATGTTGCGCAATCGATGCTGGACATCCGCTTACCGTGACGCAACGCGACGTGTTATTGGAGAGAGGGAGAAAAAAACAAAAGAGCAGACATTTTTGTTTTTTCGGACGACGCGATTTGTCAACGATATTCGCGCGGAATTCTACACGCATACTGGGCCGAGCAACAATATATATAGAGGTTCGTCGAAATTCAACACTGATCTTTTCGGGACTCAGCGGCCATTCGGGAGTCGAGATCCTATATAACAACGGAGACGAAGTCGAAGCACATGTTTCGGGGAAGGTCAATTAGCATAATTCCAAGGAAATCATCTCCCACACTCGGCGAGTCGCGCGGCACACTCTTACCGAGGGAATGACACACGGCCGAGAAACTTGGAGGATTTATGTGAAAACGCAAGAGAATAATCATTCTCTCGGTTACATGAAAAAGCTACAGCGTCGAGAGAGGCGGAGGCTACAGAAAGGGCTTGCGTATATTCCATATATATATATGCATGTGTGTGTGTGTGTGTGTGTGTACCTCGCGTTTATTTCATGATACGCGCGACTTGAACTTACTGCAACCAACTTCGGTTCTAATGTAGCGAGTAAACGTATGTTCGTATATGCACATATATACGATGTACATTCATGTCTATATATATGTATCCACAATGTATATATATATAAATACGCGACCATACGTAGTTGGCGACTACGTGTATACTTGCGAGCAAGATTTACACGAGTGCATTCGAAGTATATAATACGTCTTAATAAATATAGTTGCAAATTTGATAAGAATGTACGGCCTTTATTCCTACTTGACTGTTTATTGTTCGAAGCGAATGCTAGCCTTGGACTTTGTTTCCCAAGTACTCGTTTGACATTAGAGATTGACATTGTTCTTTTGCGATTTTGCGAAAATTCATTACATCGAAAGTATACATTGTTTTCGGTATATCCACAATTTCATACTTTATTTTATTAATGTAAGGCAGTTAATTTTTTCGACAATCTATACAAAATGTATAGAACAATGAAAAAAAAAATAAAGGAATAGTAGTAAAAATTATATAGGATTTAATGGTTTTTAGTTTTATACGTTTTGGCTTACTCCCTTTACATTATATGGAAATATTGACGATTTTCGAATATTTGTGTAATACAATAATATTTGATTTCTTTGCCGATATTTTCGTAAGTGAAATAATCCTGGTTTGGTTCTTTAGTGATCAGCATGACTTAAATTATTAAATAAATGACACAGTTATTTGGACATTTTTTGTTGCCCTCATCAGATTTATTTCTATATAAAGAAATTCCAAAACATGAAAAATATAACATATACTTACAAAATAATGATAGCCATTAATGATACAATTATAAATATGAAAAATGAAATTTGAATATATTGTGAAAAATGAAAATATTACAATATAAAGTAATTTATGTCTAAACTTTTCAATCTATTAATCGTCCCGTTTTTACTATTTTATTTTGCAAAATAATATTTATAAATTTTGTACATCTTACCTTATGTGTTAGTCCATTTTTTAAAAAGTGAACAGTTTATTATTCACTGTAAAAAATTAAAATAAAATTGTATGTATATACTATGCATTCAGTAAGATGTAATAAGTTATTTTGTTATTTGTGTAATTCATTTTAATACATATATATTTTCGATTTTAAAAGGTTATATGTAGTGTAAATCGAGTTTACTTGAATTTTGTTAGTTTAAATGATTGGAATTGAGACCCGTCATATGTAATCTAACAAATGATAATAAGGGATTCTGAAAAATGAAAATGGATTCTAAAAAAATTCATAGACTCGTAATTGAAAGGTGGAACCTCGTGTAAACAGTACTTTTTATTAGATTTCATTACAAAAAGAGTGAGATTATTTACTGAATTAAAATAAGAAACATTGTAATATCCCTAACAGCACCGAACCTAATGACAAGATTAAGTAATGTTACTATAAGCTTGTCAGTCTTATACAGCAACATTACTTAATCTTGCCATAATCTTTCTATATTAGAGATTTATATTACATTCATTGAAAAAAAAATTATTTTATACTTCTTGAACCGATATTTAACAAAAAAGTAAAAAAAAAAAGAACAATTAGTAAATATTAAAATAATATATATAAATAATTTTATATTATTTTATATTTTATTAAATAATTTATTTTTTTTTTTTTTTCGTTTTTGACATTTTAGATGACAAAAACGCGATTACAGTCTTCACTATAGGAAAAAGATAAATGTAGAGTACATCACTTTAATGACATCTTAGGGACCTGTAGGCATTGCCATTTTAAAATTATATATTCTTCTGAATTTTTTCCTTATTTTTAAGTTAAGATTCCCCCCTTAACTAAAAATAAATTTAAGACTATATCAATCAATTTTAATGTGTATTTTCGATTTTGATATATTATTAAAATGAATTGACGATATACAACGTTAATACACTTGAAATTATATAGGAACTATTGGAAAACTATTGAAAAACTGTAGAAAAGTTCAATGAACAATTATTATTTTGTAAATACGCCTACAAACGATCCAAATACCATTAACAACAAAATTAGGTTCTCAACAGGTTCTCTCGTATAATCGCAACACTTATTGAACGAGTTTTGTTGTTTTTTCGATCCTCTTCATATTTTAAATTCACGATACAATTTTATTACACATTTTTTACATTACCAGAAAATTCAACTTCATTTCAATTAAACACTTTTAAGAACAAAAAGTGCTTTATAATTTTAAAAAACTATTTAAATAAAAATAAAAAAAATTAAAGTAAATGTTACGAGGATACGCAGCTGTTGAAAATATCAGAAAGTATTAAATCAAAAAATAAAACAAGTAAAGATAACGTCTTACACTATTTTATCATACTGCAGATGATTGTCGAATATATATGCAGGTGCATATTTATGTTCTGATATTACGTAAATATTGAATATTCAATTTATACCCCGAGTAAGAACTTATCGAATTTCACTCTAGGTGGTAACGAAGTTCAAGTTTGGGGACTTCCGACTCCATTTTTTCCAGTAGTAAAGGAAGAAATATTGAAGAAATTTCTTAATAAAATTATTTTATCGATTTTGACAACATACTTATTGTATAGTGATGATTTTTTTTTATGCTCCCGATTGGAGATCGGAAGATATCTCGACTTCTGATTGATCAATTTAAAAAAACCGAAAACTGTTTTATTCCGTACGAAATTCCTCGTATTTTGAGTAGGCATTCATCAGTTTCCTCAATAAACTTAGAAAGATAACATTTCTTGAATTGTACTACATTATTTTGTTTAAGATTGTGGGTATCTCGACTTGTAATTGGTAAAAAAAAACCGATAACCTTTAGATTCGATATTTTTTTAAGTCATTCATCAATTTTATCATACGAAATTGATAAAGTTTTTCGTGGTAATGTTTTTATGCCTTCCTCAGCCATTTTTGTACGGACACATCCCAAAAATGAATCAGAACTAAGTTGTGCCAACTTACAATATATGTACGTCATATTTTGTTTAACATTTTTTTTTTCATTTTTACATTTTTACATTTTAATGTGAAAGATTGACATTCGATGAAAAAACATAGGGTCAGTTTTTTTCGAGTGACCAAATGGGTCGAAGTAATACAAATATGAAAAGTACATATGAAATAATAAAGAAAAAGTTTTTAGCAGGCAATTAATATATATCTTTGTGATTCTTAACATTTCTTTTTCTTTTTCATTTTCCTCTTTACCCTGGCCATTTTTATAATCTTTCCACTCCAATTTATACAAAATCGCAAAAGTTTTAAAATTGTATTTCGGACATTCATCACGTGGTCAACTTTCGGAATCATCCAGTTGAAAAATTAAATTGTTACAAACTTTGCGTATAAGTGATTAAATGCTCAACACATGTACCGAAAATCCAGGAGTAAGGAAAAAAAAACCTTAAAAATGTAAAATCGAAAAAAACCGTGAAGACGTAACTGAAAATGGATTATCTAATAATAATAATCATTTATTGTGTACGTTTTGTAATAATAATAATAATTATTATATAATTAATTATTATTATTATTAATGAATCAGAAAATTGTTTACATTCGTTCTCACAACGAACATTACTACATTATTCCCTTAAAAAGCGATACTTTTCATTTTCGGACACCATATATATGACAACGTAATCGCGGTATTAAAGCCTACATATATACGCACGCAAAAGCACGATCGTTCTCGTACATCGAAACAGTTCATAAATAAAATATGTTGTCGATTATCACAATAATGTTGATGCATTATACTAGGCGTACGGATTCATTTAAAAGATGAATTTATAAGATTGCGCTCTCAGTTCATAAATTACTTACACCTTAAGTACCAGACCTCTAGTTCGCGACGGGATGCGAAAAAAATTATTATTTCATATATATATATATATGTATATAAGAGCTTATATTACTTCGTGTATATGCGTGCGTAATGTACGCGTAAGTGAGTGTTGGTGAATAAATGTTTAATTCGCGCCTGATGTATATCCGCGATAACGAATTCCTAATTAGGTGTTCGTAGAGATCGAAGATATTTCTCGGCTGTATTGCATGATTTCAACGAATAGTTATGACCGATCGCGAAACTACAAGGACTCGCTATTTCCCTGAATCGACTGGCGAATCATAGTGCTATTAGAGCTTATCGGCGTGCTATTTTTATAACGATGCAAATTTATAGAACAACTAAAATATACACACGCACACACACGCACACAAATATATAGTTAATCAGTTGTTGCATATGCATACCTCCTATACAAATTTAAATACATTTGCGACACATTTCAATCTTTAACGATGTTTTCACTATTTTGAACTCCTCGCTATCGACAGCACGTGAAAAATTGAAAAATTGCCATGTTTACGATAGCCCAAAAATGTATATATATATCGCGATAAATGAATCGCTTTGTCTCCTTTCTGCAACTTTCACACGATTCTCGAACGTAATTAATATATGTAACTCAATTCCTTCTATATCTGTCCTATGGAATAAGAACTTTGTTTTCTGTAAGTTTTTCCAATTTTTTTGTTCCCCTTCATTTTTATTGATTTTTGTGTTGTTTTTTTATTTTTTCTTCAACGTGAAATAAACGACGATTTTTGTTAATTTTCATTTATTGTACTTATGCATTATGTTCGTCAATATCGGTACTTTATAATTTTTGTCTAATCTATGTATATATATACTTATTTTCGACAAAATCATGATATTACCTTCATTCATTTAATAACATTTTTTTATATTTGTACCTTGTGCCTTTATATATTACGTTACCGACACTTGGTCGATGCTTTTTATTTATTCTTGTAAATGTTGTTTCTTACTTCGCCCGACGCAAGGCGAAATTAAGTATAATGAAATCGCAAACGAAACATTTTTTGATTCTTCGATTTTGGGATATTTTTCGTGGAAATCTAATCGCCGATATTTAAATTGAACCATTCAATCTCTTCGTCTATTTGTAGACAATATATGAATATATATTTTTTTATTATTATGTCGAAGAAATCTTGTTTTTTTTCGACAATTTTCGGTACAATTCGTGTATTGAAAATCCATAAACATTCACAAAACTTTAGGGTCTATTAGAAAATAATTTGTTTTCAATTAGCAATAATTTGTTTTTAATTATTAATTTTTGTATATATACACATGCACATGTATATATAGCTATTGCTCATATCGGATTGAACGTTTGCTTTGCGGCCGCTTTTTCCTCGCTTCGGATGACATTTAACCGATTTATTAATTGCCAAAATATACGGTCCTGGTGTTGATAGAAGGGTCGATAAAACCAGGTCGAGCACATGCAAAGCATGACTACGCTTTAAACACCTTTATATATAATCTACTGCTCATAAAGAATTGAACACGAATATACACTTCTCGGTCAAAATATACCCAAAGAAACGTTACGTATAGTTAAAAAATAAAGAATTAAAAATGAATTCCAACTTTATTAATTTGATATTCTATGCAATTTTTTATTTTCTTATTGTATTTTTTATGCATCAAACATCGACATATTGTGATTGTCATAGACGTGGAATGATTTTGTATCTTCTAGGATATTTCTTGCGAATAATGTAATATATATATAATACTTGACTCTTTGACAGTTTTATTATCAATTATATATAAATAATTATTGTAAAAAAATATATTATTAAAGAGATTTTTCTCATACGGACGCTGCAAAGTTGTGAGTTTTTCACAAAAATCGAATATTGTCGTTTAAAAATATGAGCTTATGGTACATAGTGAGAGAGACAAAAAGATTTTGGTCCACTGTATTGCACGCCATTTTGAACGTCGAGAACGTCATAAAGGATTCTCCAATACGGGCCTCAAAAAGCAATAATGTAACTCGCAATAATCACCAATTTCATGTTAATCAAGCAACTCTCGGATTTTGTTCCGCCACATTGAATCAGCCATGTTCAATTTCGAAAATCTGACAACGGATTCGTCAGATCAGTGTTTACAAAAACTAACTTTTAAGAAGGGCTATAAAATTTTTAATAAAAATAATGAATTTTGCACAACTTCCGATTTTCACTTTATAATGTGTTCTTGACGTATTTCACGAATAATAATATATTGTACTTCAACAAAAACTATTTAGTTGGACATTTTTCGAAAACGGAACCCTTTGAGGAGAATTACCCATATGTAATGAATTCCGATTATTCCCCAAACAGTTTGAAAGTGATCAGTTTCGCACCATTTTAACTTACCTCCTAAAAGCTGTAATCGCAATAAATAATATACAATAAATTGTGAAAGATGGCCGTTAACATGTCCGTAACGTAAACTTGGTTTTATAAATTGTCAAACAGACAGCCAAGTTCTTTTAGAACCCTAACGTATAATGTAGTTGAACACATCAACAACAGTTAGTTGATTTTAATTTATGATTAATATTTTGATTTATGAGAGAAACGCATAAAGCCATCAAAGAAAAAGATACATCTATACTAAAAATCGCACAAAACGAACAATAAATAATATCACGCATGAAACGTCAGTGCGAGCTTTGTCATTTTACCATTATTCATTTAAAATATATCTTGCCTACTTCTTTCATTTTCTTTATTAATATTTTAAAAAAAGTCGCTCAGGCTTCTTATCAAAATACCCTCCTACGCCGTAGTTTCAGAAGAAACGCACGAAAAGGTAGTATATTATATTTATATCGCGCGTCAAACGTCAAAATCGTTCTTATAAGCCGGCTGCAATTTTGCGCCACAATTGTAAATTCATAAATAAACAAACCGAAAAATGAAAGCATTTTACGTTATACGACGATAAATTTTCGTGACAAAATTTCCGTTTTTGTTACACAATCAATCATCGCGCGGCAGATTTCAACGAGGAAAATAAATGAAAGAATTCCTCTTATCTCGGCTGCAATATCGCCGGACGGTCACGAAATAAAATTCACTCATCGCAAAATCTACGCGTAGATAGACATTATACCTACATATATATACATATATATGTATAATAGCGACCTGGACTAGCATTCGTCGACGTGGATGCGACACGCCATTCACTTGCACGATCATTACATATTTTTATAAAGGCCTCATTTAAAGTCTTGTGGGAAAGCTAAAACTGCAAAAATACGAGACTCCGGCGATGTCGGTAATAAACGCATTAAAACCAAATTACACCTATATATATAAGTCCGTGTCGCCCGGTTGCGATGCTATCAACATTGATCGGGGGGGATATGTATCATTTTTCCGCACGAAAATATCGCGATGGCGCAAAATTTTCGTGCGCTAAACATCAACTCTTTTATACACTGAGAAAAAGGTTTATTTGGGATAAAGAATCCTTCTTAATAGTTAAGAAATTAAATATTTGTATTTGGCGAATCGAATATTTGTAACTATTAACAATCAGCTTGTTTAAAAATTTAGGATCATAAAAATAAAAACAAATATTTAGTTCGGCCAAATAAATATTTGTTAACAGTTAATAAGTT
>JAPYZR010004506.1:0-12188 GCA_030522945.1 Trichopria nigra | reverse complement strand
ATTACTATTAAAAATAGTTTCTTTATATTCAAAAAATATTTTAGAAAAATGCCAAACAAATATATTTTATTGGTTGAAATAAACCTTTTTCTCAGTGTACCACTATATTTACTTCGTGTTTTCCTAAATTTTATACATTCATTTGTTTTTAATTTTTTTAAAAATAAACATTAGTAGTATAATAATAATAATAATATTTATATAATTATTAACATAATCACCACTATATTGACGTGTGTAAAAAAAAAACGTTTTCATTTTTTTATTTATACTTTTCTTGTTTTGAGGTTAGGTCGGTAACTGTTCTACTTAAGAACCACCTTAAGGGGGAAAACCCATACGTCGGGTTGAAAAAAATTGTTTTTTTTTTTAAATAGTCTTAATACATTGTTAAACTATTCAAAAATGAAAATGTGTTTTTTTTTTATTTCAAATAAAAATTAAAGACGCTGTCCTACACGCATGCAATGGAATCACCGTTTTTTCAAGGCGAGATGCAAATAGCCGCCATTTTGTTACTAAATATAAATTATTTTCGTAATGAAATAAGTGAGTAACCAAATAATTCACTAATTAAAAAAAAAAAAAAAAAAAAATACTGATATTCTGCTTACGATGATTTCATATTTTCCCATCATCTTTCTTAAATTTCTAATTTCTTATTATAAAAACCATAATATACTCCATTAAATCGTTTTAGTTTCAAACGCATTCGATCTGCCATTTTTGCTTCATCTGTCAGACATTCTCACAATTTATTATCGCAATTATATTGGACACGCGTAATCCATTCAAGGTACTATAGTTATCATTTTAATCATTTTAAGAATTAAAATAAGCAACTCGTAAAATGAACAATGTATATTATTGATCCTTAAACAACAAAATAAAAAAAAAAAACAATTGTTTAGTTCAATACGCAGGAGAGAATAAACTTAAAAGTTTAATTTTTCCCAGTGACTCGGCGAATTCGAGGGAGAAAATCCGGACAATTAGTAATGGACAATTGGCTTTCTTCTTTCTATTTTTCCCTGGGAAATAAAATGCGTGACCTTAATTAGAAAAGTCGCCACACTGGGAAAAACAGTACAATAAAAAGTTGGTACTGGGTATACAGAATTAAAAGAATGTTATTCTTGTTGCTTTAATGGCAAGTGCGTGAGATTTTTATTATGCGTTTCTTATTTGGGCTAATTTTTAACTACTTATTAAGTTATACAATACGCGTTAATGCTGTAAATTGCGAAAAGAATTAAAAAGTAGTATTGATATTCTAAACTTTTTAAATAAATATTTTTTCTCAAAAATCATTTATTAATCAACTTTTATCTATATGTTTGAACTTTTTCATGAAAAATTATAAACAAAAAAAAAATATTCTCTACGACTTCACTGCACGAATCTTTTGTACAGTAGTTATAACTAGTTGTTGCGGTATATACAAATGTTTAATATTAATTTGAAGAATTCTCATTTTATTGTAATGTTGATGAATTAAAAACTTACCATTCATGCATGGAAAAAATTGAAATTTCTGAAAATTAGGTATTTAACAACTTATATATTTATACTTGAAGTTTCTTTCTCATTTTTCAATGGGAAATTTAAAAAAAATGAAGAAATTTTAACAGATAATGGCTAATTATTTTCTTCAGAAAAAGATTCTCTACAACTTTACAATAACGACTTTTTAAATCTTACAAACCAACCTCAGTTGATTGCTAGTTTTATAAAAAATGTTCATTTATTAATAATTACTTTTTAATAATTTTAGGCATGGGATTATTAAATCTTAAAAATTCTTTACTATAAAGTTGGTGAGAATCCTTCTGAATCTGAAGAAAATAAGATTAATCTTTAAAGTCTGTTCATTTTTTTTTTAAATTCCCGTTGAAAAAATATGAAAAATAAAAAAGAAACTTCAAGTATAAATATAACTTCTTAAATACGTAACTATCAGAAATTTCAATTTTTCACGAATAGTGTAACTCTTTGATTAGCAACATTACCAACAATTATAATAAAAAAATTACAGATTCTTAAAATTAATGTTAAACATTTGTTCCGCAATAGCTGGTCGTAATCCCCTGTGCATCCTTAAAGGAGGGTTGATACCCAAAAATTATGACTTGACATAAATTATTATTATTAATAAATCTTTTAAGCTTTTGAACATTGTTGATAATATTCAAAATGTATGAATGATTTAGAGAGAAAAATTTATTCTTACTGAAAAGTATGGAAATTCGTAAAATTATTTTACTTATTCATTTTCTCAATGAATAAATTCTTCAAAACATCGTTTTTAGAGAATTTTGTTCAGAGAAGTTTTGGAGAATATATTTCTTGATAAGATAAACCATTTTATCAGCAGTTATAATATCTGAATTATTAAAACTACTTTTAATTAAGAAAATTTCAATAGTGAATAACATTAGTCCCTCCTTATTTTAACTCTTCTATTTTAATTTTTTCACTTCTCCATTTTAACAGAAAGGAACAACATCGTTTTTTTCCGCTCACCCTAATTGTGATTCTGATGAGGAGAAACGTTATAGAATAAGAGATGGAGCTATTTAAAATACGACAAAATATTTCCAATCCTCCATTTTGAAATTAAAAAAAAAGATGGGTTTTCAAGTGGATATTTTTCATTAGTGGGACACTTCGATATACAAGTTAAAACTTACAGTTTAATGAACAAAAATAGAGCGGTCGAAGTCCAGTTACTAATAGTAGACGATTTAGTGAATTTATTTCTATCCTCTATAGGTATTGCAAAATAATCCTGTGAAAGTGTATTTTATGAAAAGTGGTGGCTGAATTGATATTTCGCGTTTTGAGGCCCCTATAGTATGCCAAAGTTATTTCTTCTTTGTTTATGTATTTTGTTTTTTTCTTTCTGTCGACGTCAGTATAGTTTACAATGCATTGCTGGAAATTGAAGTAAAAAAAAAAAATACCACTTTAGGACGAAATGGGTTAAATGAGTGAATAATTTTTCAGGAGAGATAATCATGAGAAATAATTTGCCTTCTTCTGAACGCACAGTTAATCAACACTTCGATAGATTCATCTCCTTTTCGAAGTCCAATTTCGAAAAGAGAAATTCGACGAGTAATTTTTACAATTTAATTAAGGCTTGACGGAATTGAATAACGGAAATAATTTAAGTGAAATTCACGCTAATAAATTTTCTCTGATTTGTGATACTGAGTGGAATAACCTGACGAGGCGGCGCGGTGGCACAAGCTGAGGACGAGATTGCGGTGCGTGCAAGTAACGCTTCTTCCTCGAATCTCACATATTCGGCTGTTTTGTACCAGAACGGAATTTCAAATGTGGAAAGTATTTCTTTCGTGCCCTCACGTACCAAACCCATGTATACCCTTTCCCGCTTGTGAAGGTCATAAAGCACGAGGTAAAAACCAAGTCGCTTTATGCCCGCCGAAACATTATGGCGTGAAATCCCACGTGAAAAGCCGTGAAAGAATTTGCTGTCTGATATCAGGTCCATGAGACTTCAAATATATGCAAAATGAATTTAGGAAAGTTCGGGTAACACCGAGTTCTTCATCAGTCACGTGGGAATGTACTCTTTGCGTGATCCCTTATCATCTCTCATGGAAATAAAACTTTCTTCTCGAAGGTGACAAGCTGAAAAAAGTGTTCACCGAATCTACCATAGCTTTAAGTATCAAAGCTTCAAATCTATAGTTTTCAAGCATTATGGGCATCACCGAATATTAAAAAGTGTCCCCTCTAATATCCCCTATTTTTAAATAATCGAGAACTTGATAAAAATAATGTTATTAACACTATGTGCGCTGCCGTTAAAACACTCCCGTATCTCACGCGAATGCTTGAATTTGTATTGGTTATCTCAATTAATGCTAAATGAAGCAAAAAAGACATTTGCGAATGCCATGTGGTATGGGTATGGGTATATATATACGAGGAACAAAATAATGTTCATAGCGCTTTCTCTCCGGAGTCCAGGATGGTGCGACTACACGCACGAAATTTTTGTCTCCTCCACTCACGTGGAATTCGTTGTGCAGGGCAGTCTGGACCAATCCTGACCCAAGGGTTGCTTATACCGACCTCGAATGGACGACCTCTGCGATGCTGCCACGCATAGCAATGCGCGTTCCGTGCGGTTCCTTTTTTTCTTTTCCTTTCACGCAACATGGCGTCTTTGTCGATGCTCGGGATGAAAGTTCACGAGACGAGGAAACAAAGCGTTTATAATTGTTCCTTTTTTCTCCTTTATTGCTTCATCCCTCGATTCCTTTTGCCTTTCGCTGCAATAAATAACCCCTTTTGCCTGCTCTGTTTATTCCGCGAAATATTTCATCTTTATCTATACATACATACATATATAAATACATACATAAATGTGTGTGTGCTTGTCAAATCAGAAACTTGTCAAGACCGAAATATTCAAGCTTTTGTTTTCTATGAGTTTTTACGTTATTTCTCATTAATTCCTTGAATATCTAGTTCCTTAATTCCTTTCAGGGCCGTTTTTGGGTCAAATCTCGAATTGACATTGAAGAAATTTTTGTTCAATGCAATCAATATATGCTTTCTAAGTTTAGGTCCTCTTAGGTCCCCTTTAACAACAACTTTTTGGAAAGTACGATGTTGAATGTTCTTTCCCATATTTCAAATACAGATAACTGAGCAAGAAACCAAACATAATTTCTATTGGTTGTTTACTTCCAAGTCGAAACAATCCAACAGAACTTGTCATACGATTAAGCGTAAACCACGTTCACACTGCGAGAAATTTAAAGCAAAAATTGTTCCGTTTCTCTTTGGTTCCAGTCTTTACGTTGATCGAAATATCTATTTATTTTATTTAGAAGAGTAACAGCATCCTTTGATTATAACAAATGATGTCTTCATATTGGCAAATACGAAAATGAATCCTGATGCACGAATACGAAGAACATTTCAACGTCGAATATTTTTCCTTTTAATTAACAAAAGTTTTTCAAATCATCGAAGTAAAACGCTTATTTGAAATTTACTTTCACTCAGATATTTCCGAAAGAAACTTCGCAAATCCAATTACCTTAAATTAAGAATATTACCGATTCGCCGATTGGCAGTACTTAAGGTTTAAGCCTTGAAAATCACTCGCGCAGGAACATTGACCATTATTTATTACGTTCAGGCACGCAAAGAATGATGCAAAGTTACCACGAATCCCATCACGAATAATTATCATGGTAAAGCGAGTGTAAGCGGCATTATTCATAACATTCTCATTGGTTGTTTATGGAGCACGGAAACAGTGGGCGTGGTTTTATTACGCTGGTTCCCAGTTCCGTATCGTCGCCATATTTACTAAACTGAAAAACTTGGTCCCAAACGCAGTAATTGTGTATTTTCGACCATTCTGCGGTATCACCAAACGCAGCGTTGTCTTTTGCAGGTTTATTAAGTAAGAGATATTGTAGCGAAATAAGAAACGGAAGAAGTCATGGATGCTATTAACAATCGTTAACAGTAAATTGGAGACAATCTTCTACATTCTACAGATATTCTCTTCTTTCTAATGAATTCTGTAAAAGAGAGGATCACCAGGAAGACACTTTTTGATACCAGTTCGAGTAGTCTCAAAATGATCGCTATACCATATGTATTACCTTAGCTCATAGAAAATACTCGTACGATTATGAGGCATATCGCCATAATCTTTCCGACTCTACAGGTACGTATGCACTATACTGCTTGCAAACGCCATGTTGCATTGAAGGCACGTAAGCTAAATTGGATGGTACAATTCTCCAATCGATGGTTCACTTCTGCGTAAAGCGCTAATGTCCTTGTCGGCCGTAGGGCACCATTAAGAGCAGCAGAGACGATCGATAATAAGAGCGAGAATAATTTAGTATTCGGCCAATCGATCGTCGTGAACCCGACGGGGAATCGGACCGCTAAGTGGTGGGATGAGGTCCTAAGGAGCAAAAGAAGTCCCAAACATCGCGGAGGCCTTAAGTCGAACCTTGCGCCGAAACGCATGTCCTACGGTTGTTCGACCATTTGCTCGCATCCCGTGTGGTCCATCGATGTTCCATTGTTTTGCCGAGCACGGAGGGAGCGTGATGGCGGGTGGGAGGCGGGGGGTCGTATTCAAATTCACCTCGTTTCGAATTGGGGCCCTTCGGCATCGACGTGGAATATCGCGGTAAGCAAGAGGGAGGAAGCAAATTCGAGGGAACGAGAGAAAGAAGAGATAAGAAAGGGAGGAGACTGTTTGGCGTGCGTGGTAACACTGCATCAGGAGCGATGGTCCCAGGGAACTTTTCGAGAGCCAGACGGGAGAATAAAATATTCACAGCCAAAGGCCCGAGCGGGGCCTTAATTGCGATCAGACGCGATCTCGGATTCCAATGGCTGGTGGCCCACCGACCCAACCGAAACCTGCGTTGTCCTCGTATAAGTGTCGCCCTCTCCCCTCCTACCCCTCATATCCCTCTCACTCCCCCACTTTGCGCCTCTTTTTGTCCCTCATTGCCTCCTTTCCTCTATATCTACGTATAAATATACATAAAATACAAATGTATACGCGCACACCGACACTCTCGTAAGCATTGCTCGTATTTGTAGGCCTCTCAATTACTTTTCGTACCTGTATCTCTCGAGTATTTAATGAGACATGATGATGGAGCAGCGTTCATTTTCCACCGGATTTCATTTCGCGTGTAAATTACACAACATTGTAAAAACAAAAATGACCGGCCCATTACACAATTTGGTTTCACACGCATTTAAGGATCAATACTTTCTGTATACTTGAGAAAGTCCCGTGAGGGCACGTGTGATAAACAGCCTATTTCGCTGAGGCAATATGCGCATTGTCCTTTTCGATTTCTACATCTTTATGTCTTTTCTTCTTTCTTCGGATTGCTCGTATATTCGTTTCGTCTTTTTTGGCCTTTCGTTCTTTATTTACCGAATGCTTTACCCGTTGTCCCAACTCCTGTTTACCCTGTTACAATGAATTGTATCGACCTGTTCCCGTCCGTACCGCTACAACGCTCTAAAGGATTATTTAATTAGCCGCTCCAACTGCGACTCTACTTCGAGGACCTACCAACAATAGTACCACCATTACGGGATTTTGTAAACTTTGCCTTTCGACCATTTCAAAAATTATCGACTTCAGGATTTTAGACGCCGGATTGGTAGTCGCAACTGCTTAGCCTCCAATGCATGGCAGTGCATCACACCAGTCGCCATTTATTGGTAAAACAAAAACAATAAATGATGAAGGGAGTTCGAAGCAATATAGTGCGTGCCCGCCATTTTATCGCTCGAAATGATGGAGACCAGGATTATAGGAGAAAATCCATATCAACCAAAGGTTTTTTTTAATAGTTGTAACCAATGTCGTATACACGTGCTGTAGTATTATTCAATGCATATAATATTCGATTACCACTTTGGTCTGATAAAGAATCTGATATAATTACTCAATTATAAGGTGCACTTTTTAGTCGAGTGGAGCGAAACTAAAAAGTTCATTTTCAGAAGAAACCCAAGAAAGAATTACGGTAAATCTGCGATTTCATGACAGAGCGGACGGTTTTCGTGGGTAATCCCGACTTCAGAGCAGAAACTGTGTGAAAAATGTACAGGAGCGAGTCATCAGGCAGAAGATCGGGCAGTGCGTAGCACTCGAGCATGAACCGATCCTCCGCGTAACTGGCAACGAAATCTCTTCCTGGTTGGTACGTGGTGAACGTCGATTGAAGGAGACTTGCCGTCTACCCGAGATCCTGGGAACCGTCGATTTTTTTTATCTCGTCTTTCCTGCTTTCTCTCTGTCCGATTCTCCTCCTCGTCGCGAATGTGAACGACACGATAAGACAACCCGTTCGTGACTACGTGCGTATACCTGCACGCACGAATATATATATATATTACGCGTTGCCGTTTTAATGGTCGTTGCGGTATTTATAGCGACTCTATTTTTCAGGATGCATTTTGGAACACTGATATGAAAGTGAATTAAAGACGGCATCTGACATGCTTGACGACGGCTTTCTGCAAAATATACATGCCATTATTACTACATTAATGGGATAAATATCCGGCAAGATATTGAATTAATTATGTCTCAATTACAGGCATAATTGGACGACGTACTTTCATTACGATCACGATCGATAAAGTTCCCGTGAACATGCAACTGACGTTCTTCGAAGTAATTATTCCAGTTGCATTTTTTTCGGAATGAGACCGATCATCGATTGTTAATAATCTGCAAATAATTGGGGATGCCCTGGTCAGAAGAAAACTTTGACGCGCCATCAGCGCCACTCGTTTCACGGCAGATTTGTGAAACATTTCTAAGGGATGGACAGATGGAAAATGAAAAAATTAGACGTCTTTGCGTCACGAAATGTTGGTAATGCAGAAGGGTATGGCATCCCCTTTTGTGCAAGCTCTATCGATGTCTCTGTCTGATCATGAATATGTTCACGAAGTCAAGTTAGGCCCGTTCGTATATTATTGTATTGTAATATACACATTTTTAACGCGTCAATTAGAACGTAATGTTCATCCAGAATATTAAACTGTGACGTATTCCATGGATGGCCAAAATCACTGATCGAGGTCGTCGACTATACGTCAATCGCAACAGTTCCAATGTTCAACCCTCACAAAGTTCATTAGATGTACCTCAAACTTTTATGAGACCATCAAATGTTAGTAACTCCTAATAAGCAAAACTTTCAATGACTTTACGACATTCGGTAGATTACTAGAGTTGATACAATTATTTACATTACATTTTCCTTAATAAGATAAATACGTATCTCCATGTATGATCCATCAATGTTTGAAATAGCAATAAATTTTAGTCAACAATATCCTCTATATCTCCGATTCATATCTTTACCTAGGATAAGGAAAGCTCCATTGTAAAAATGTCGAGGGAACATTTTTCACAAAATCCATCCGGTAGGTAATTCGGTAGTCGTTAGGGAAAAGTAAGCAACTCGATGGGCAAAGTAAGGGAATCTTTTGTGTAATCGATACCAAACTGAGGAAGATACTATCACGCCGATTCAACACGTGTAACGTACTACCGCGTCCCGTCGGTCGAGCGAAATCGAATTTATTCCGCTGTTATTTCCACCTCGGATTTTAACAGGACGACTACGACGACTGCGACACGAAGGAGTCTTAAAAGCTGGAGTTAAGGACCAAACACGGATCGCAAGCGTGGGCGTTGTCGTCCGATGAAAGCTGAGAAAGCCACGCTCATTCACGGCTAAATTTACGTAAACGTAACTTATTGTTCTTTGAGGCTATTTACCTACTTCGTACACGCGGATATCTTTCATTTGCGCTCGGAAACTTTCTTTAAAGCGTCATTTCGGAGATTCGCGATCAAGGTTTATTAATCAATGTGATACAATTTTAATGTCATATAAGAAATGTCAGATTAAAGTATAGTGCCACTGTTTCTGGGCAAGATGATTTCATGTCGTTATTATCGTTTAATGTGTGTCGAGACTTCATGCTATAATGTAGTTACGAATAGTCAGCAGATTCCGCTTGTCATCAGACCTCCGAACGTCATTCTTATACGATATCTGATTTCTATATTTTTGTCCTTCGTCACTGTCCGAGCCAAGTTTGACTCCCCGGCGTAGTCAGATCGGAAGTTTATGTGCTCTTAGCGCCAGGCTGAACCATATAAATACGCGTCGAACCATAGAGCTGTGAAATTGGCGTTCTTTATGTAGGTCTGGTGATGGTTTTATGGGAATCAGGAAGGGCCAGGGCGAAAAGGACCGTGGCAGATCGCGTGACAGACGGGGATAGCTGTCGGGATCGTGGGGTGGTCCAACGTCAGAAGGTGGACCGAAAAGCACCGTGGACACGGATGATCTCGGAGACGCTGCCACTAAAAAAGACGAGAGACAAGGGGGTCCACGACGAGGGACAACTCATGCGGAATCGCTAACGAGCCGAGCGGACACCCGAACGATGGATGGGTCTCTACGACCGAACCCGACAACCGACCACTACCTCTTCGCCTTCTACTACTACTACTTCTACTACTACTTCTTCTTATGTCCCTCCTACTTCTTTGCCCGCTCTTCTAACTCTCCATCTCTTTCTTTGACTGCTCGCCTCTCGATCACCATGGGAAAGTATCGCGGCCTCGAAATAAGGGGAAAAGGAATTACGTCCGAGCGAGTTTTGGATAAATTACAAACAGGACTTTTATTTATTACGAAATTCCCCAGGATTTCCAGGAATTACAATTTACTGAAAGAATATGAAAGATTCGGAAAGTAGTTGTGTACTTCGAGTCGTCACTGGCATGCTAATTAAATCATTGCGCGTCGACAATAATTATCTCGTGAGGATATTTTTCAAAAATATTTTATTATCCTTATTAACTCTGGGATCTGCCTACTTCCCGATTCGTATTTCAATATTCCACATAGTGAGTAATATGACTTTCAACATCTAATCACTGATGATAGTGGAAGCTTATCTATGCATTGTAATTGAATAAATCTTCCACCATTATCGTAATAAATCCCGCTAAATTGGCATCAGCGCATCTAATACAGTGGACCCTGTCCAAATCTGCATAATCTTTACCCTTCTCCCCGTCGTCACAATGTTTAAACTTTGGAATAAGAAAGATTCAGAATGATTCAGGTGGATTCATTTTACATACCGATGAATACTTCCCAATATTTTTTAATTCAAAATTTGAGCTCTCAATCTTTTTTCGTTTACTTGCGTCGAAGAAGTTGAATTGTGATTGGCGGGCGTGAAGAGCGATTCAAAATAGTAGTGCACGTATATGCGCATATTTTAATCAATTATTAACTCGCTTTCGACAATAAATGGAATTCATAAGTTTATGTCTATTATTAATGGATGATCATCGCTTCACTTATTATTTTGATGATATCATCTACGTACACATGTGTTTAACAATTTAAGAGTAATAACGCTAAAATTGTAGAGAGTGCTACCAAATTGTACTTGTTAAAATTAAATTATTTAATATTTTGTTTATTTACAGTTATTTTAGATTTGATCCTGTAAAATGTAAATAAATATCCGCAGTGTGAATTCTTGTGCATAGTATGATTAAAGAAAATACTCTTTCAATTCTTACGTTTATTTACGTTGGTATATAATGAAAATTGTCAACTCATGCAGCCGTTTTTCAATCGACCTCTAGTCTCTGTTTGCTGTGTTCATAATAACAATGATATAAACAAAAACAATAACATTTGTAGTTGGTTTCCCTCAAGTTTAAACATATTTTTTTCATACTTCAAAATACTCATTTATAAAACATACAACATAAAATAGAATTTCTACAATTTTTACAATATAATAAATACATAAAACATAATTGATAAACAAAATTGTATATTACATTTCTGAGAAATACCGCAAGATTGTATATAGATGCCTTTGATGCGTTTCGGGACAAAATGAATGAAAAATATTTTATTCATGCAAGTCTCTCGCATTCTATGCGTAGCTTCTATCGATACATATATATATATATATATATATATATGCTCATGAGTGAGAAACTGACGAATCATTTTCCAATGCACCGCGCGTGTAGCAGCGTGCGTATTCAAAACTTTCTGTTGAAAAGGCAGTTGTCGATGCTGCATATCTATTGTTATTAGCCGCTTTTTATTACCTTTGAACGTATACGCACATCTAGGTCGAATTTAGTAAATGACATTAACTCACGTTCTATATGCTTAATTAGAAATTTAAAGTATCAAATCAAATCAAAAGCAGACCAGTTAAAAGAGTTTCATTAGTTTTTTAATTCTTGATGATAATAATAATAATTTATTTATTCAATATTAATAATAAATAAGAGAATCACAACATAAAAAGGTAAAAATCTGCGAAAGAGACATTTAAGGTCAGCGATATCGGTTGAAATAATCAAAAAGGTACTTTTAAAGTTAATAAATGATTGAATAACGCTCATTAATAATTAATAATTAATAAACATAATTAAACGAAATTATTTAATGATGAAAATCTTAAACAATGCAGAAAATAGTATTTTTCGTACCTAGGGCGCAAAATGCGATTTCGCGCCCTGAGGGTGATCGGCGCACCCGAGGGCTGGCGAAGCCACCCCGAGGGTAGCG
>JAPYZR010004505.1:0-24436 GCA_030522945.1 Trichopria nigra | reverse complement strand
ATGATAAAATATAATTAAATATTGTAAATTTATGTACAGTCGCTAATGACCTAAGGTGTTGATGCGACTTTAAATAAATAAATAAAAAAAAAAAAAAAAATTCCAACATTTTAAAAACAGCTTTATACTCGCGACAACCCAAAAGCCGTCTACAATTTACCGAGTGTCAATTGAATCACTGTAAAATATGAAGAGGCAATATCAGGATTTGCACTTTTTCGCTATAATTACGCTGATTTGAGGCGATCGCGAGTGATCTTGTAAAACATACTCAATGGCTTTTAATTAATATCTAGCCCCATCACTACTCGGATGCCAAGAGACACTCCTTTTTCTCTCACTTACTCGTTAGTGTTCCCAGTAGAGCTTTATAAGGGTAGGAATGCAAAAGGGGGGTGGAATGGGACGTTGAAATTATACGGATGCAGCGCCAGCGTGAAAGCTGCATATTCAGCACTTACGGCGTTAGATAAGCGCTTACAGCAATATACTCGACTCGGCTATAATACAAGCCCTTATTCGAGTCGCGAGAATTAAAAAAAAAAGTGAATAGCAGTTTCATCGATGCGCCTGAACTCATCTCCGCGGAATAATTGAACGACGCATATCTCGAATTCGAGGTGTGTACATGGCTCGCGAGGAGATCTGAATTTAATGAAAACAGCAAAGGGGGCACGATTTACGCCAACAAGTAGTACAGCACTGCTATTCCCTCGTCGTGCTTGGTCCTCTTGGAGTTCGAAGCTATATAGATGCTAACTTCGGCATTCAGCTCGAAAATACCTTTGTGTTCTTGGCAGCTCTCTCGAGATGGTGCGTTTTATGAATGCGCGCATTTCAAATTTCGAACAATCTTTTACTCGAGTAGATATATCCTTCAAGTATTTTATTATATAACACACACACACACACGCATACATAAAATTTTAATTAATTAATATATATAAACACGTATATATGAATGAATGAATCGCGGTATAGCTTTTATGACGATCGATGGAGCTTTAAAAATGGAACTGAACTTGGTCTCGAGAATTTATTTCACCTGAGCATGCAATTGGCTCAATTGCAATTTGTTATTTTCAAGTAAATATTTACTTGAATTAAGAAAATGTTTCCTTCTTTTTAATAAATCTTACTTAATTCAAGAAAATCTTTTCTTAATTCAATTAAATATTTACTTGAAAATAACACATTTTTTTTCAGTGTATATATTTTAGATTTCATTATTTTGAGCGTATATAATGTTTTCAAAAAACTTATTTCGGGATACCCTATTATCTTGCACGTCTTATTGGTGCAAATTGAACGTTTTTGGAAGGGTGCATAAAATATTATTGTGGATTGCCCAATTCTTTGCGATGGATAGAACATTTATATTTTCTAGTCTTCATCCTAATTGGAGAATGAAAAGTATATTGGAATACATTCGTATAAATCCAATAAAATTATAATAATAATCCAATGAAATGGATTACAGCTTTAATGCAAAATTATGCATTGAAGTTGATGCCGACTCTGTACAATTCTTTTAGTATCATTATAAATGGATTGATAATTTTAATTTATTGACTGCACTTTAATCCAATTTTTTTTTGTTAACACACAAAGATTTTTAAAAAGATGTCTCACGAAATTAGAATTCAAACTTTCAGATGTATTGCAATGAAAATATCAATTTTACTGGAATATAATATGAAAAATGGCATAAATCGCATTTGTCCAATATCCTCAATTTATGCGTTCGCAAACGCTAAAATATTGCTTTCGCCAATATACATTTCCATACATGAATTTTCGAAAATGTTATTATTGATGTTTCATATTCGTACCATAGATACTATATATAACTCCACTTCAAGTCGATTTCCCAGGGAAATATTTGTGAATTATGAAAGGTCTATAATTTCTGCTTGCAGCCGGAGGATTACAGTAGTTTGAAAGGCGGCTTCGAAGAACACCTTGGTAGGATAGTGCGCGGTGCTGGCGGAAAAGCGGTAATTCCCCCGGATCCAAGGGGCCTACATATGTTACCGCCGAGTCTCGAAGCTCGTCTTCCTCGCCTCGATCAGAATCTGCAGGTCACGCATGCCGAATGGTTGCCAGTCACGCATACTAGGTTCGTGCATCGTTTTTTAAAGATAACTTATTCCCTTGAATTCACCCCCATTATGCCATGTATATATGCGCCTGCCGAAATGACTTTCACAAGGAAATCGTTTTTTATCAATTCATTCCGCATTATTATTATTACGTATATTCTTGGCAGTTTATCACGAATGTGTCCAAGTAGGCTCGATCAACTGATAAGATTTTTAAAGTATATTCTCTTGTTCTTGATGAATAATTCAAGATAGAATGTTCCTAGAGTGTTCTCTGTCTTAATTTTGTTTCGTTTCTTTCTTGAAAATCTATATTTTCATAGATCATAGGTCTTGTTATTAAGTTGGTATCAATTTGTTTCTAAAAAGTCGATATGGTTCTATAAACTTTTAAAAAGAATGATTGAAATTTGTTCAAAACAATAATAAAATTGAAGACGCTGAATTAACCGTGCAAATATGACATTAATTGTTTATTCAGCCATAAAACTCATGAATTTTAAGAATATTCTTGAATGTCTTTAATATACAACTGCTGAATGTTTTCATTTCATCTCAATAAACGAATCGATATTTAGAAGGTGGTTACTCATGTAGCACTGAATGTTCCCAGAATGTCTGCACATTCTGGAGACATTCTGAGACATTCTGGGGACATTTCTAACACGTTCGTGCTTCGTGGGTTGAAGTACAAGAAGAATAACACATATGTCTTATTTAATAATTAATTTTTTTATATTCTGGTGGTGTTGTGTCGTCATAACGATTTTTTATGAATATTGTCTCAATATCGAATAAAGTAACAAAAGTTGCATCATATTGTATTAATCCATTTCGTCCTGAAATAGCACTTTTTTAACCTAACTTCCGATAATTATTGTTGTCAACTACTGTCAGAAAAAAATATTTTTATCAAGAAAAATAATCCTTTATCTTTTTTATGGGCTTTTCTTATAACTCAGTGAAACTTCGTACAGTGCAAAAGAATATCGAATTTAATTACGTCTAGAATAGCAATATCATAAATGCGTGGACTCTTTTTGATTTTATTATCTCTGAATTGTTTTCTAATCGCGGTGCAATAGCCGACTAGATGCTAATATATATATGTGTGTAACTATTTTTCACAATAATGCGTTTTATATAAAAAAAAATTGAAACAATCCTGTATAAAAGCTCGTATTTTTTTATTTTTAGAAATAAACCAAGTACGTTATTGGTACAAAAATATACTCCTTGAATTATATTGTTACTTAAATGTTTCAAAATCCCAATCCAGCTGAAAACAGTTTGACATTTAGATCTGACTTACTCCGAAAAAATATAATAAGATTTGGCAAGATCATGTGTGCTTTAACTATGTAAAAGTCAAATTAAATGTAAACATTGTCATAAACTAATTAAGAATATTAGTGTAATGCCAAAACAGATACTTCTGGAATTTTCCTGTCAATGTTTTTTGTTTTTAACATTTCATTCAAGTCCCAAGAATTTTTTTGGAGTACTTTTAGGGTCATTTTAAATTCCAAGGTTCGAAACTATATAGACCATGTAATTTTTGAGGTTTTAGTTGGGAGGATTTTTCAGAATCACTCGATTGATACGCTCACACACGAATAAAGTTTTAGCTGGCAGTGAGACAACACATTGCTTTTTGAAACTTTTTAATGGCATCACTTTTTATAAAATTGCAGAGCTTTAAAGTTTCCAATATATATGCATTGCTATTTATAACTCGGTTCTAGACACTGTAGAACTTCATAGATGGACCTGCATAAGTGAATGTACATAACTTGAAAGCAATAGTGGGCCAAAACTTCCATGAAATAAAATGAAACTGACATTAACTCTTTACGTGGCTATCAAAGTGTTGATTCTATGTTCATTGTTAGCTCTAACTTTAACTTAGATATTAAAGTTCTTTCAATAATCATAAAAAAAATGTAAAAACATATTTTTTTTGTTTTTTTTTTTTGTTGTTAGAATACTTCTATGAAAGACGGAGTTCATATAAGAAAGGGCTTTCTTCGTGTAAAAGAACTATATGTACAAAACTTATTCACAGCACATCTAATAAGTAATACCACATTAAATCAATTCTAATTTACGGTCCCCATTTCAAAATATGTCACAAAATTACTATATGTACAATACATTAATATATTGACATCAAAATTTTCAATAAGTATGATAACTATTCATATACTGAAATGTGAACGATCTTAAAAATGATCTTACAAATACTGTAATAATTTAAGAATATAGAACTTTAATCAGGTATAGTATGACAATTTTAAAAAGAAAAAAATGTTCGAAAAGCACCAATTAACGTTAATTAAAAAGTCTTTAGATTAAATGTCTAGAAATTCTGCTGACTTAAAATAGAAATAAAACGTGAAAGTATACATCACAAAAAGACAAACTTTAAATAATAAAAAACACTTATTGTAAATGTAAATACGCATATATACGTATATAAATCATTAATTAGAATTTTAGAAAAAAACAATTGACGAGCTTCAAATATATTGCGTAATTTTTTGTCATACTGACAATAGCCACTTACACAAGCAATATCTAAAGAAATAAAGGAAAAGAATATAAGACTTTTATTTATTTCGGTTCAATAACTCCCGCTCCTTTCGTAATGTCTATAGAAATAAGTTTGGTAAACTTCCTTTTCCTTTTGAACCTTATCAACGAATAAAATCGATAAAGCAATAATGTGCAATGTTCCGCAATTCAGACAATATAAAAAACACGAAATTTGAATAGTTTATTAAAAATAATTTTATTTTATTAACCTCTAAATTGTATTAGTGCGAAAATTATACGTCACTATTTCATCAAGGGTGAATTCTTTACTGTGACAAGATTAATTTTATTTTTTTTTAAGAATTAATAGAATAAATTTCACATGCAGAGAAAAATAAAAATGTAAAGTAAAATTTATATGATATTTGCTAAAAAATATAAAAAATTTGTATAGGAAAGCCAATAATTTTTTATTTTATTTCTTTATTTTTTATTTTACAACATATACGGGCATAAGCCATTACAATATAAAGTTAAAAAGTGGATATATACATAAATAATTTAATAATAAATAATTAAATTTAATTAAATATAGAAAATATTACATTTAGATACAAAAATGTGTGGCTGTAATAATATTTAGTTAAAATCGAAAGATAGATATAAATTTTATTTAAAGTTATACAGAGGACAATAATAGTTTTTTCTTTTTCTCTTCTCTCCCCAATTTCCTGACAGATTCTGCTCTCTTCGTTTTTTATCTCCAAAACATCTCGTTGCTGCTCTGGTTGGCAACTGTTAAAAATCGAATGACTTATTTTCCACGAAGTCTACAAATTCAATATTTTTGAATGAAAATTATAAGTTTTGTTTTACTAAAATAAAATTATATCAAAATGCATTTACTCTATACTTAAACTTTTATCAGTATGAATTAAATTTTGTATCATTGTTTATTATTAATAACACTTTTCGAAATTAATTTATGAAAACTATATTTTTTGTAGTAATTAATTTGACAGACATAATCATTCGCAAAAATAATCATAAACATATTATCATAATACAAAAACATTAATGTGTGAAATACTTATGGTGGCAGGTTTAAATTTTTCGTCTATTCCGCTTACTACGATGGTCGAGGAGGTGGGGGTGGCACCGCAAGAAGACCTGGCGCGCTTGTGCGTGTGGTAGGTGCAACGAAAACTATGGGTCCGGACCGAGTTTGGTGTAGACTTTGGTATCCTGGTCAAAGTGGCGATAACATGACTTCTTCAGTAACAGTAGCTGCAAAAGTGAAGGTACGACTGCTAAAAAATTGTATTAAATTTGAATATTTGGCTATAACATTGACAATTTTTATGAATACACATATATTTTTTTTTAAAGAATATTAATATCATATATTTCAAAAAGTGCACGAATAATATTTTCTAAAGTGTACAAATAGACGGTTTTAATATAAAATATAAGTAAAATCTCAAGCCAAGAAATAAAATGGCAATAATATGCAGGAAAATATGCAAAAAAAAACTGATATTTTATAAGATGCAAATTTCATTTTGCAGATAATTCGAGAGAACTGGAATTTAAAATATAGCGCCTGCTTTGTTCTCTGTCCGCTCCCGACAGAACCCCCAGACTCAATAAGGGTTCCGAAAGCTGTCAGTATTGTAGCGCGTCTTCGTACGCCACCAACCAACCGGATTTTGGTTCAAAATCCACCTGAAGGCAGAGAGAAAGAGAGGAAGCCTCTTGCCATCTGCGTCAAACCTTTGCATTATACTTATAACAAGGTTCGCTATTGTTAATTATTAATGATCCAATAATGAGTCAGTATTCAGACATTTTTTAATCATTTTTATATCTATGAACTTATCCGGAAAATATGACTAGATTAGAATAATGGATGGCAAATAAGCTATAGAGAGATTTTATCATTTTCAATGGAGGATGTCGCTCGCGCATCCATGGATTGCACTTCTGGCAATTAATGCAATATTGGGTATACATTTTCGTTATATTTTACAGGTGTTGCAGCTGGTGGAATTTATAGAACTACATAAAATTCTAGGTATGAGCCACGTGATTCTCTATAACGACACAGTTGGCCCAGAGGCGGGATGCGCTCTCAAATATTACGAGGGCAAAGGTCTCGTAACTTTACTTCCGTGGCATAATTTGGATATGGACTCTCAGAAAGATATACGAACTGAAGGGCTTTTCGCTGCCCTCAACGATTGTTTGTATCGATCGATGTACGCTTATGACTACGTGGCTTTGTTGGATCTGGATGAGTTCATTATTCCTAGGCGCAACGAGGACGATACTATTCTCGACCTTATTAGGTATGACCTAAATATACATATTGTACACTTACTAAAATATATGTAATTTGGCGTTCTTTTCATTTTGCATTTATTTTTTTTTTAATTTCGTTTTTGGGAAACGATTTTTTAAGGGATTTGTTATTACCGTTAGTACTGTGAAGTGACTAATGTAAAAATATTATGAAATAAAACCACACATACCACAGAATTAAAAAAGAAAAGAGCAAAAGTTTTTACTACGCAGTGAAGCCATCGCTCCCTCCATATAATTTCGTACGAGGAATTTAAAAGTATATATAAGTTATAAAAATTCTTGAAAACCATATATATACCCATATTTCTATCTTTAAACAGTAGTGGAATTACTGGATAATAATTACTGGAAAAATCAGTAGGATTATAATTTCCAAAAATATCATTACTTGAATGTTACATATAGGTAGATGGCCCCAGAATTATATGAGTAACCGTAAAATTCAGGGGGCTTCCTGTTTTATGTTATTTTAAAATAAATAATTTGCATATAAATCTTCATTTGACCAACTTCAAAAATCTAAATTTCTAAAAAAGTACGGACGAGCAATTTCGACTGAAAAAAAATCTGAAAAAATTGTACAATTCTTTTTTCACCAAAAACTAAAAGAAAAAAAATCGATGGTCAAATTGATGATGGCGAGGGAAAATTCAGAGCGATTTGACGTGAAACACCTCATACCACGTAATGGAAATATATATGGTTACGGAGATGAAAAGTTACGGTGTTGACATTTTCGTACATTTTCGAAAATATAAATTCTAAAACACCAACGTCATTATTTTCCACACGCCAGTATTTGTAGGTTATAACAATAAATTAAAATGATTACGAGTCTGTTACGAAAGCGAGCAGGTTACGGTGTTGACATATATGTTTTGTACAATGTACAATCCACATAATTTTTATGTTCCTTCTAAATTTGTCATTTTATTTCGCTTATGTAGTATATATAATTGTAATATATATTGTATCTATATATACATATTTTCTTCGTTTTTAAACATACTATATTTAAATAATGTGTATAGAATTATATAATACTTCACTTGCATAAAAATGTGATTTCCAATCAAGTTTTTCTCATCGCCTATACGAAGTACAATATGTATTTATATGTATATATCATCTACTAAAAATTGTTGCAATAAGTCCGTGTATCGGGAATTGTAAGTGATAAACGACTCACGAACGCAGTAAATACGAATTTTTTTTGAGTTTAATTACACGATTTTAAACTTTAAAATTCTGCAGTAGCTTATATATTCTATATAAGGACATTTTCGCCATTAATTAAAACCCAACAATTAAAAAACGAACGAACGAGAATATGGAAAGCATAAAATCCAGTAACTTTTCATCGGGTATTTATCATTCCGTAGTTTGACAATTTTTCTCCTGTTTATTGCAAGTTTGTCAGCTTTCCAAGTAGTGTAATTTATCAGCACCAATCTCTCCATCCGTAAAAGTTCTAAAACTTTTGTCATCGCACAACAATGGAGAAAATTTACTCTGGTGTATGTCGAATCGATGTAAGTTTGCAACTTTCTTTTCAGACTGTAAAAAAGCATCTTCGAAATAACAAGAACTGTAGATTTATTTTTTGTATACGGTACGATATACCAACTTTAAAGTAATATTGACATCATGCTGTACGTGGGAAAATAAAGATTCAATCAATACCTGCTAGATATTTCGCAGTAACTTTAATAGCCTTCGCAAAGATTTAATTGTTTTGATAACTTTCAATTTCTGAATTTGTCACTAAATAAATTATTAAGTTTAATTAAATAAGACGAAAAGTTTACCTTGAAAAGTGTGTATTAGACATTCAACATCCTGCCTGGTGATTCACTAAATAATTAAATTAAAATCTATCGCGGTTTGAAGTTAAATGATTTAATAAATCTTTCCCTGATCTTGGTCCTGATATCTTTAAATTTCGCCATAAAGAACCCGCGCATGGATCTATACACTTGATAATATGGGATGTCGGACGATAAGAAAAAGAAGTCAACAAGCCCCTGGATATTCCCGTACATTTATTTTATATTCGTTTGGTTCCCGTCCTTTAAGAAACTACAACGGGTAGGTCGATGGCAGGTCGATGGTCGCGTGACGGTTTTTGACGTCGAATATTGTTCATAAAATATTTCGTATAAGAGTATGAGGTCGCGTCGTCTTAATTGAATTTCACGCAATTAACAATGCCCGAGAGTATAATTATCCTTTTTTTCGTATGTCTTTGTCTCCATCCCTTTGTCTCTCTGCGTTTTCATACCTAATGCAATACATCTATTCTTTTTCAACATTTTCATATGTGGGATTTCACTTCAAATTCCCACATGGGATCCCACATACGAGTATTTTTAGTATAGAGACTAATGCATATGCAGAGAAATTTGATTAATTACTAGAAGTAATTAAGTTACTGCAATAGTGCAGTAGCTCCTTTAACTTATATTAAGAAGAATTTAAAACGTTTTTTTAGTAAATATATATATGAATGTGAGTATGGCGCCACAGATGACCTGCAGCTCTCGCTTCAGGTACCGGCATTAACAAAAAAAATATAGATACAAAAAACATAATAAACCTAAATAAAAATGTTTGTATAGAGATATGAAATGATGTAATAATAAGAATGACATATTATTAAAGTCTAATTCATGTTTATTGTTCTAGGGGGATGGGTACCCGCATGAATATAAAATCTGCTGGCGCATTCTCGTTTCAAAATGCTTTCTTCTATCTTCAATGGCCTGACGATCCTTACGTCATGACAAGTCGCAAGGCAACGGAAGCTGGTCTCATCACGCTCCGTAAAACTCGACGTCGATCAAAGCTTCATCCCCACAAACAGCGTTCGAAATACATCTGCAAACCTCGATATGTCGTTGAAGCTGGCAATCACTTTGTATGGGAATTCATTCCAGGCCACGGCACGGTCAACGTGTTATCCGATGCTGCGATTCTTCACCATTATCGAGTTTGCGAATTTGGTGGCGACGACTGTGTAAAAATGGATTCTACAGTGGACAGAACCGCTTATCGATACCTCGACAGGCTTGCCGGAAGCGTGGACAGTACATGGACGGATCTTGAAAAAGAATGTCCTACGCTTCCGACGTTAGATCCTGTTCCCTACGAGGTGAAGAAAGTTACAACGAAGGGGCCGAAGAAATTGAAAAGGTAGCAGAAAGTAACAAAGACTAAAGTCTGGAAAATCAGCAACTTTACAGGCACTCCGAAAATTGGTAAGACCTACTTTATTAATTCTGAATGAAGTTGGTCGATCTTACCAAACGCTGCTCTGTGTGCAACACGACAGCCGATAAGGCCGACAAGATCAGAAGGGTTTCCGAAATTGATTTCGGCTGATGTCGAAAATGTGAGATTTCGGCAAATCTCTATAACCACGAAGATACGCACATCTGAATGTCTCTGTATAGAAAGATGATTTAAGGCGTATATTATATTGATTCGTTTCCTTACTAATTCGTAACACTCGAAGGACCTGACTTCTAATAGGATGAAAGTTGTGGTAATCTTCGAAAATTGTAGGATTATATATACATACGAGTATTCTAATAATAACTCGTAGATCCTTGGATGAACGGAATCCATTATTGGAGCGGGAACTCCGACTCAAAAAATGTCACATTGCGGTAATTGCGACAAATTCATAAGTTGGATTTTTTTAAATGTCGCGGACCAAAACGAGATATTCAATTTTGATGCCGCCAAGATGGAGATGATAAATAGTGACGAGCAATGCGAAAAAAATCTTATATGCGAGTTAAGAATATTTTTTTACGAACCAATCATTGTGGCATGGAATTAGACGATACGGTGCTTCTTCGTGATTTTACACCATGTAATAATTATAATATATATACATAGGCTCATTAGCGTAACTCTTCACGTATTTGTAAGATTTTCAAAAAACCAATTGTCTTCAGGAGCTGCTTATTGTATCGATCAATACCTAACAAAATTTAAAAACCGTTTAGTTAGTTGTGTTCGCCTTTTATATTATTCATATAGATTTTACGTCAAGATGAAATTTTAGGACATTTTTCGAAAAGAACATTTTGCGCACATTGAAATTTGTAACAGAATGAGTGATAGAATGCTTTACGTATATATTTCTAGATGTAATGCGTTGGAAATACTTGGGTAGTTGAAAACCAATCAAAACTGGAATTTTGATAAATGATTCAATATATTTTCTATATTAAAATCGATTCTAGAATTAAACGCTCATTCGTGTCATTCCAAATATATTGGAGGCGTCATTTAAGAAGATCTATACATATTGTTTATTTATCCAAGGAAATCCTGAATTTTAGAACCGCGTTTCGTACAAATATTTAACAAAAGAAAAAATATATATACATATATATACTTTATTAAAATTCAAGCAAACAAGAAGTGGGTAAACAATATTTTACATAACACATGCACGATATTACGCACAAGCATAGGAAAGTGATTTCTAGTCCTCGGGGAGTAGAAATATACATTTGTACTTTATTTTATATGAATTAAGGCACTGATGTTTAACAATACGTTGAAATAATTTTGTTGGCACCCCGTGTGCGATAATCGAAAAAAATTATATTTAGTCAAGTATTCACTAGTAAATGAACAATAAATATTAGAGCATACAGGATCACATGTGGGAATTTTACATGAAATCTCACATAAGAAAATGTTGTTTTTTGGAATCAAAAAAATTCTGGAATAATTTTCAGACAATTTTAAACAATAAGAAAGAAACATGTTTTATTGTTATAGACATACCATATGGGCATTTTTAAATGGGATTTCTATTACAATAAAACGTTTCTTTCTTTTTAAAAATTGTCTAAAAAATATTACAGAACTTCGTTCATTCCAAAAAACAACATTTTCGTATATGGGATTTCAGCTCAAATTCCTTGCATGGAATCTCGTATAGGAATTTTCAGTATTGAATCAATTTGATTGAATGAAATGAATGCCTAAGGATCGAATCACCACACAAAATTGTATATACATTGATAAAAGTAAGGTCATATTTATATATGTGTTAATTATGCATATATCTGTATGTTCCTCAGCCAAATTCGAACCTGATTGTATATCCCTACTTGATGACGCCTACATTCAGTATACATATAGCATGCTGATGTCATTACACGTATAATTAAAAAAACTTAAACCGTGATTACGCACTTTATGATTAATTGGAGTAATTTTTTTTTTGATCGGGCAGTATTAAAATCTTAATTATTTTGATATTAATCATATAGGGATTAATTAATTCGATATCAGGCCTAGTTTTGTATTCTAACTGTACAAATGATCGTCGAGTCATTGTAAACTGATATAAACATAAGAAATACGTTAACGATGAAAATTTGTAAATTATGTAAATTTGTTAATTTTTTTATACGTGTTTATGAAGATGTACAATGTAAGATTGAAATACATGCATATCTGTAGACTAAGTACCGTATTATAGTTGTTATAGTTTTATGACCTACGAATAGTATTATGATAATTATTACAGTTGTTTGAAGCTGTATTTGTACAAACTCAGAATTTGATTAAACGGTGGTTACAAATAAGTGATGATGAATCATATCATTTATTAAAATATAGAATATGCTTTGTCATTAAATAACGTTCATATGTTTTAATTTTTCCAAGTCAGCATCTTTTGAAACTTTTTCAAACTTTCAAATTTATTTAACTAAAATACATATTTTAGAACGTATTTATCAAACGACTTTTGATTCATTAAATTATTTAATAGGTTAATTATTGTTTTATTTTATTTACATTTAAAAAATAAAGCTATGCACATATGACAAATTTTTTTATTTTATAAATAACATTGCTTAAACTTACTTAACATTATGTACATTTAACTTTTGTTTTGTAGGTTTCTGAAAAATATATTTATGTTCTAATAGGTGGTGAATATTATTTATTATTGTTTTTAATGATATTAGAAAATAAAGGTGACTCATTCCGTAACTTTTTCCCTCGCCATAATGTATTTCCCATTGTTGGCTTGTATCAAATAGCATATGACATTTGATCTCAAAGGAGAATATAAAGATATTTTCTATGAGTTACGTTTATTAAAATAATTGGCATTTTTTTTGTTTTATTTTTTTTTTTTTTTTTTTTTTTTTTTTTTTTTTTTTTTTTTTTTTTTTTTTTTTTTTTTTTTTTTTTTTTTTTTCTTTTGTATTTACGCCGAGTTTTTCTTCCAATTACGCCGAAAAAAGAAAAAAATTAAAATAATAAAGCATTAGACATACATATGCTTTAATGAATATATTACAAACTTCTGTTGTCTGTCTCTATTGATTGTGTATATATATTATGCTCCAATATAAAATTCAAATTTTCTTATGCACCCATAATATTACAATTGTTAGAAATAATGTTGCAATAACTTTCGTATATAAATAGCATATATTTACATATTTTATGTTACAAAGAATATAACTCAAGAAACATGTAAAATCTCTGGTCGATAACATATTATTCTCTAATTAGAACAATACTGCGTTAAGTAAATATTTTTTCATTATCATACAGTCTAATCCTTAAAAACGCTAACATTATATTAATGATCCCGAAATTAGTCAATTAAATCAATCAATAATTGGAAGATATTAAAAAATTTCGAAAAGATAGCACTCACTTGAGAAATCTGTTAATACTCTCATTTACACAATCGCAAACAAAAATTAGTCTACTTTAATAATATGTTCTCATTAAAATAGTCGTGAAATTTTTCTAAACCAATTTGCAAGTTCTACGTACTTATATTTCTGTTTATCAATGTGAATTCTTCAGGTGTCATAGAAGATCGATATATATTATATGATTTCTGCATAGTTTCACTTTAAAAATCATCATCGGAATTATCGATTTTACTGACAGAACGTTTTTCTTCAACGGGTTTCTTTTCAAATTTTTCTGCTCCAGGAATTGTTAGTGAATTTAGATCATCATCGTCGTCATCATCGTCGGAATCATCGCCAATTAATAAATCGCTATCCGAATCAAATGATTCCATGCTACTTGATTCTCGAATTGTTCCTCGCTGTCTTCCAGACATGCTTCCATAAATTCTCCGTTGGGGTACAAGATTTATTCTTGCTGATTTTCTAGTTTCTTTAAAATAAAATATTACTCTATTATTTATACTTTCAAGAGAACAATTTAAAATTAATTAATATTTTATGTAACGCGGGTCGAAAAATGGAAATTTTCATCCCTAGCAAGGGATATCGTATGCACCGCGGGAAGGGGATTTAGAAGTACTCGTACAATATTCCTATCATTCGTCTTCGACTCATGTGAGCATAATGTACTCGAGAGCTAAAAGCCCCCTCCTTAACTCCCTTGGTGCATAATGTATGCTATTATTATGCAATCATTCTAATTTCTACTTATTTTGATATTAATAAGTTTCAGAACTCATGATTGGTCCTCTTGCCATTGTTAACTTCTACATGATTATAAGGAGGTGCTACAGAAGTAAGGATCAAAACTTCGAGACATGAAAAATTCCTAAACATTGTTATTTTATTACCTTGCATAGTCTTTTCAGTCTTCTTTTCTAATTCTCCGATAGACAATGGGTTCTGAATATTTGAAGGTAAAATTGAATCTTTACTTTCTAATATACCATCAAAACTAACATCATCATTATTCATCTGTTCAAACTGTTTTTTTGTTGCAGCTTGCCTATAAAATTAAAAATGAAACATTACTTTGAAAGGTATGTATATGTATGAAATCCATTATATTATATTATAAATTTCATATGTAAAAATCACATATCAATAAATTAAAAATCAGTATATATGTATATATGTATATTTGTACCTTCTTTCAAATCTTTCTTGCTCAACTTTAGCTGCATCTTCATAAAGATGTTCAAGATATGCCAAGTATCGAAACTTTTGTAAATATTCATCATACAGTGCTTTTAGTTCAATCTCAACTTTTTCAAATTCGTCCATGAAAGCAGGTCGAACCTTTTTCAATGTTTGAAGTCGTTTTTGATTTCTGTCTAATTCATTTTTACGCCTTTCAATTCTTGTTTCTAAATTTTCTTCAGTTTCCTTCAAAATAGAAAAATATTACTTTTAAGATTTACAGAACAATACAAAATGAAATGGAATATTGATGTAGACATAAATGCATTGATTGTAGCATTCGGAAACAGCATATAGCTACCTTAACATTTTCAGTTTGATGTTTAGTTTCTTCTATTTCTTTCCGTGTACTTTCAATTACTTCTTTTAACGCTACCTCTATTTCTGATGTGTCAAATTGTCTAGATGCTTTAGAATTACGTATTTCACGTAATTCTACTTCGCGACCTAGCAAATCGAATAAAGTTGCACCGTTGATTGTGAGCTGACTTGCAAGTTGCCTTGTTGATTTCAAATCATTTATTTTATCAGAAATATCAAACTTCACTACATTTCGGCTTTCTGCGTATGATGGATTTTCTTTACTTTTTATTTGTGCTTGATAAAGAAGAGTAGTAATTTTCAGTAATTCTTGTACTGCATATCCATCTGCTTGATAAAGTTTCTTTGTATTTAATTTCACATTTGCAGTTTTTGCCTAAAAAATGTATAATGTAAAATGTTAATTATTTACATTATTATGCATTTTAAAATAAGAATTCTTCATTACTTAATAAATTACAATATGATTTACCATAAATTCTGCTACAAAACGTATAAGAGCGACTCGATCCTGTTCTGTATTATGTTCGCCAGAAATAGTTGCTTCGGCATCAAATCTTTTAATGAGCCAAACAAGTATTTCTGCAACTAATGGAAAGTTTGGTTGGCGGAAATTAGTTAAGGAGATCATTCTTGGATAACCCAACACTCGCATCATTTCTGTAAAATCTATAACAATAAAATAATTAAAGTATAGAATTTTGAAAAGTTGTACATTATTGTGACTTATTTATTATTATTTAAAATACTTACTCCTTAAGTCTCGAAAAGACATTTTCTTTTCTATTTTTTAATAAATTATATAAATGACTGTTAATTACTCAGCAGTGACTGATGAATCTACAATACTGCAGTATAGTAGAAATATATGCTTACATACAGTAATGTTTACATTATAAGAGTGCAATTGTTGCCATGGTAATAGGAAGAACTTAACCTATATAATAAATATTTTTTAAAGAATGACTATTACAGTTCGAGAAGATGATAATGCAGGGATCTCTCTCTGCATCATCAATTTTATTTTTTTTTTATTTATTATTTGAATTAAATTAAAAATGAATTAAAAATTATATAGATTCGATTAATATCATTAACCTATATAAACTTACTTTTATTGATATAATATGTAATTGAAATAAAAGAGATAATATGTAATTGAAATAATTTTTTTTGTATTTTACCCCTATATACAAATTACAAATACATTATTTAAAAATCACACACATCAGGTCCTCTTCGATTCTGCTTTACATCTGAACGAGCTCGTTTCACATAAATACGACTTTGCGCTGCCTTTCTTTCTGCCCTTCTCCATTTTTCTGTGGTTTCAACACTAGGTTCTGTTTTGTGAACTATATTAGATCTGATCATTGTTCTAAGTTTTTCTAAAGCATCAGCTAAATTCAAGTGTTGAGATCTTGTTAAGTCAGATTTTATAATTAAATATCCATCTTTATTTATTCTATTTTTTTCCTGTAAAAAAATATTTTTTTAATCCATATTTTTCATTTTTCTAATATTGTTTTAATTAAGATACATTGAAATTATTGTCGATTGCTACCTTGGTTAAAAGTGCATCTTTAATTTTATTTGAAATCCAAGTTGCATCTTTTACATTGAATCGAAGATCAACTTTAGTATGCACTTTATTTACATTTTGACCACCAGGCCCAGGACTACAACTATATGTAATTTTTAGTTCTTTCATCGGAATATATCCAGAAAATTCTGCAGTGGGTTCTTCAGGTACCTGAATATTTGTAATAATTATGAAATTTTTCAATAGATAAGGTGCACAGAAAATAATTGTTACTCAGGAGATTCTATGTAGAAATTATTTTCATGTATTGATTAATTGATGAAATATATAAAATATTTATCGCATTAATGTAATTTAAATATAATGATGTTCTATTATTATAAATATAGAAAAATACAATATATACCAATTTGAATAATACAAAAATTTATCTAATGTAACATTTTTATAAAAGCAGCATAACAGATTAGAAATAGAAAACAGAAAAAAGTTCTAGATGACTTATGTTCAACTTTTAATTAGACAAATATGATATATAAAATATAATATTTTTCTGCATAATAATATAAATTATACTAGTAGTTAATAAATAAATAATAAATGAACGATGTCTACACGATTATTGCTCTAATGCAATGTGAGAGAGGTTATGTCATAAAAGTAAATTCTTAAAATTATTCGAAGTGAAATAAGAAGAGCATTGAGAAATATATAATATATATTAAATATATATATATATATATAGATAGATATTAAATTTACATTATTTAAATTAAAATCAGTAGAAATACTAACAAAAGCAGGAGTGCACAATTTTAGGTTACTATTTGGGTATAAATTTTCCAATGAAAAAGCACTTTTATAAGAACACAATCGCCCCAATCCTCGTATATGACTTTGGTTGGTGAACCCATTTTTAAAAATCTTTAAACAATGGTTTCTAATTATATTCATTTTTTTAAATGGTTTTGCAAACTATTGTTTATGCGTATTTGTATCAAAAGTGGGATACTACTGATTGCGCGCTGTCTGTGAGTGACTGCACAGTGTTTACGTGCATGCGTGATGGCCATGTATATACAATGCAGCCTGTATGCGCATATCAGCCATATGGGCATTATGAGCGCAGTCGCCTAACCTATAACCACAATCGATAAATCGAGGGTAATAAAATCGATAATAATATCGAGTATGTACATATTCAAAACCTTTGATTGACCGCTGATCAACATGCTTGGATCTTTCCATAAACATAAACCATTAAAATTAATCAACATTTTTTTTTTTTATATCAAAGAAAATTACATTTGACCAACTTCGTTTTATGAATAAATAAAGGATACCCTGGGAGAAATGGAGCGTACGCGTACACTCAAAACGTCCGAATTCACTCTTATAATTCACGCTTTAAGTATAACGCTTTACGCTTCTCGAAGAGTAACATAAGCGTGAATTCGGACACCGATTTTTACCAGGGTATGAATAAGTAAAGGATTTTTAGGCGAATTTCAAATTACAAGGAAAACAATTTTGTGCAATTCGAATTATACATCTCTGGTGAAAATGTTCGTATTTAAATCATATTAGATTTTGATAATTTCTTTAATATATCTTTGATGTTTCAAGGAGATTGTCTTGCGATTTCTCATACTATTATAAGAAATGATAATAACATAAGAGAAATCTTGTTGAATCATCTGAGATATATGAAAGAAAATATCAAAATCTCATATGATTTATCATATCATTTTACGGGCATTTTCACCAGGGATGTGAAAATAGTACAGAAAGTACTCTTTAAGTCCTGCCATATACGCAGCTATATCTGTGGGTTCAATTTTTAACGTATCTACTATTTTTATATGCTCATTTTGAGATTATATAAAAATGAGCTCAGAAATCGATAGAACTTAAAGAGTACTTTTTTTACTGATATGATAGGATCAACACATATATATATATAAATAAATTCATCACATAATCCTACTATGACTCCCCTATAACGACGCACTATTATCATAATTTCATCTTTTTGTGAAAGTATATATAGGTACTACATTTTATAAAATGATTAAAATACTCCTTTTTTTACAAGGCGACTGTTAATCAAACTTTAAAAATTAATGAATTTCGACGAATTAAATTTAACGCAATCACACTTATACTTAAACCCATTCTAAATCTCTAGTACTATATAATAACTATATATATTAAATGATTGGCATCAAGGCCGCCTGATTTCAGGAGAGCTGCGCGAATTATATTCGAAGTTTGTTCTTTTCTCTTTCGAATTCTATGTCGAGGTCTAATATTTAATAGCCTATCTCCGACGGAACACAAACTGTAATATTATATTAATGACGGGAGAATAACGAACCGGGTTTAATCTTTTTGCAGATGTGGCAACTTCGCGCAATGGTGTACTAAATCATTTATACTTCGTACGTCGAATCTATATATATCCACATTTACATTTGTGAATAATGAATTAGCTATAAAATTCAAATAATTTTAAATTATACACCAAGGGGTAGACGCGGGACTTTTCACACCGAGTATGAATATGGTGTTTTAAACATCATAAAAGTGGCAAAATGTCCCTCTACGAGATATTTTCCCATACATAAAAGGTTTGTGTTATATTTTTATGTCAATTACATTACAAACAACTGTTAAAAATAAATAAGTTTATTTGAACACTAATGTCTGTTGAATATATTGTTTCTGTTATGAGGAATCAATATATATTTCAGAGCATCAAAATATTCTATTATTTACTTATAGATAGGGGAAACGATATATATTCTACTGATTTTATTTTATCGCGAACGTTTTGAAAGTAAAGAAAGAGAGATTTTCTTACGGATATTTATCAAGGGGTGATGTTCCAATGAAAATCTGTCAAAAATTATATTTTTCAGAACATTTATTAAAGCCAATTTACGTAATAGCATGAATACATATATGTACAACATATACGTTTATTTTCGATGCTCTCCCTCTCCATAATCCATATACATATAGTATATAGGGAAATGGGAATGAACATCAATTACCATTATCGTACTGGGGTGTTGTATAAAATATCGTATATCCCTACTGAAAATTCCCATATTTTTGAAATGAACAAATTTCTGGGATATTTTTTCGGAGAAAAAGTGAGCGGTAGAGTAAAAAATTTAAAAAAGAAAGAAACATGTTTTTTTTTGTAATATGAAAATTTCAAATTCCATTTCAAAATTCCCATTCTTGTTTAATATTATCAAAAAAGTATCCCAGAATTTTGTTCATTCCAAAAAACAACATTTTTGTATATGGAATTTCACGTCAAATTCCCACATGGGATCACATGTACTTAAAAAAATTGATTTTTATGAATCTGAAGTTTAATTCAGATGTATCTTTCACTAGTTTACATCCCTTCAAAATTTTTAAATTTATCACAATTTATTTCAATATATGTGATGCAACACATCAGTTGAATACATACAAATGCAGAAATGCAGGCAATTTTTACCACGTTCTCCAGATGCCATAGTTTCTAAATCTTCACAGGTTAAATCTTCACAGATAGTCATCAGCAGAGATATAAAGTGAGAAGGAATGAGTACATAAAGTACGCATTAAGACTTCCTATGCATCGATGTCTGAGCTTATTTTTTATGAAGTCGAAACGAGAAATCGACGCATAGGACGACTTAAAGAGTACTTTTTGTAACATTTGGAAAAACTTCATCAGTATTTACTGCATACTTGTTTTTTAATCACTAAAGATAAAATTTTCATGAAAAAAATGCTATAATTTTACGCGGTCTTTCTTTGCCAAAAATGTTTTCTGATTATTTCAGAATCTCATATATATTGCACAATGGGGATTTTTAAGTCGATAATATGCTTCTATATAAGGGCGATATGTACACTAAAAGTTTTGTTGGCAACAACAAGTACTGTCAAATCTATGCGACTTAATTCATTCATATTTGTGATTTATTTACTTTAATTTAACTCATTAAAATTCTGAAAGCGTAAATATGTAATTAAAACATTTAGAAGTTTTTCCTAATTACTTATAATTTTTCATCTATTCAAAATTAGGCACCTGATGGAAAATTTTCGATTCATGGCATTTACGATTTTACACTATTTTTTTATTCATCTAATTATCTTCTAATTTCATCTAATTCATCTAATTCATCTAATAATGAACAATAATATTAAAACAATTTTAATTATATTTTTTAATTTCTTTTTTTTTTTTTAAGTCTCATATATTGTATAGTAGATACAACTAATATGTATATAGATATGACTACTACAGAGGTCTAAGGGAGCTTAACGAAACTACATAAATAAGCTCCACCTTAATAAATGATTTCACAAGTATAATCTTCATTGTTATTTTTAATGAGGTAATTGGGTTTATTCTCAGTGGGTTTTTTATTTTAAAATAATGCTGGTGCTGATACAGTTGAAGTTTGCACACACACACTCGCGCGCGCATATATATATGTGTGTGTGTGTGTGTAAACTTAATCCCTTTAGTATAATTTTATGCTAAGTTGCACAATTCTCAGTAGATTATATTTAATTATTATGCGCGTAACATTTAAATTATACATACGTGAATATCTTAAAAGTTTATTTGCATACATTAACTGATGAGGAATTAAAACTATTTGGTATTGATGTACAGTTCTATTTACAGTTCAATATATTTTTGTGAATTTTTGGCAGTATCAAAATTTTATTTTCTCCATTATTAAAAAATAATACATCTTATGCAAATGTTGTGTAAGATATATTATCGAATTGAATTTGAATTGAGAAGTTTTCGCACCAATAACAATTTCAGAATTTAACGTCGTTCTGCGTTACATCACGGGCAATTTTGTATCAATATAGTAAAACATTTATAGACATGAAAATTTGAAACTATTATAATTGCATCAACAAACCATTTTCTTTTCCGGCTGTCATCTTATTAAACATCTGAACCCTTTTACATTGGCGTATATTTTCTGAATACATACCGTATATTACCCAATAAGACGAGGTAAAAAGGCGGCCAGAATGAATACAAAAGTACTAATTGTGTGCTTCTAGCGATTTCTGAGCTGAACTCCACAAAAAAGCCCATAAAGATACATTTTGTAGGAGGACTCGTCGAAGAATGTTTTCCGTATACTAATTCATAATTGTTTACCTCACCTGACTGGGTAATACTCTTGAAACGGGTAAATTCCTGAATCTGTTCATTATGATACGCTTTAATTTTTAAAAATTTATGCTATATGTATAATATTCCCGAAAAAAAAAAAAATAAACATTATCTTACATTGTAGGTTAAAAGTACATCTGGAAATTCTATTTGTTTCCACGCGATATATGGAGCACTCTTTCAGCGTGGAACACCTACTTCCATTTCTTTTCAAAGTATAAATCTGACATTATTAATTGGCTCCGATTTGTAACGGTATGATAGATAATGAATAAAGATTTTTTGGTGTTAATCGCGCATTGTTCGTCCTAAAATATACATATAGTCACAGGTCGACAATAGGTGTGACATAAGGTTTACATCAATGGAAGTTAGCGCGTTATCAAAAGATCGATGCCGATCTTCTGATTTCACACGAATGATCGCGCAGTGTCGCTAAGAGCGTTGCGTCATTGTAACAGAACTGTGCATATATATATATATCTGCAACATAAATTACAGGAAACAAATTCCTCACAAGAGAACATTGATCACCTATAGTATCTTCATACATACATTATAGCACTCAGTAACCTTTTTTTTTGCGGCTGACAATAATGTTGAGGGCAGGGGCGCACGCGATGATCAATCGCTAACGCGGAACCGGATCTCATCTATCGCCTTCGGAAACCCCTCTTAATAGGTTATTATTGAGTCGTATAATCATAAGTCTTCTAAGAATTTATAAGTGAACATATACTAGTTTGGGTCTGGGAAGCTTTGTAATTGTCGAGCCTAATTTGACTATATATGTATAAAAATAAAAATAAAAAAATTTTAATTGAAAGTAAAAATGGGACAATATATTCAAAATTATATGCTTGAACTTTTTTTTTATTATAGACATCCGATTTTTGCAGATTTCTAAAAGGTAAATTTTTTTAGGAGAGAATAAGAAAATATAAGGCTCGAAAATATAAGTGTGAATTAATTTAGTTGCGTAAACAGTTAATTACCTACGGCTTCAAATATTGATCGTCATCTGAAAATGTTGATCCAAATAATCTAGATCCAAATCTTCTAGATCAAGAAATACAAATCCATTTTTTGTATTAACTTTGTAGAGTACAAAAAGCAAAATATTAAATATCACTCTTAATTAATTACAGCAGTTAAAAAATAAAATCTGTTTTTAGGAATTATGATATAATAAATAAAATATGCTGCTAATAAAATATAAATTTATACAAGAAAAAATAACAAATTTTTGAATTGTGTTTATTATTTTTTTTCTCACGAAAAATTTAAAACAATGTTGTTAAGAATACACTGCAGTATTATACAGTGCACGGTAGTTTCTGAACTATTATATCACACATGTAATAATGAAGTGCATGGGATTGAATATTAAACTGGGACCGCATAGTCGCATCATCGATGCATGATGAAAGACAGCGATTGCTATCTGGTACGATTATTCAGTATACGGATAGTTAGGTCGTGACTTTCGTTGAGTCAATTTATTACGATGCGAAGCATGAAGCTATGGGAATCGGGTACCGTTTTTATAAAAATCAATTTTTCAAATGACAACGCGACTTTCTTCGATGTCACGCGTACTTTATGTGGATTATACATTATTCTTTCATTCATAAATAATAACAATGGGGAAAATATACCAAGGCTGAATTCATTTTTAATCATAAAAGTGGTAAAAATTAGTGAAAATATTAAGTTGTGTCGAAGAATATTTGTATTATTTTTATTATTATTATTATTATTGTTATTATTATTATTATTATCATTGAATGAAATAAATGAATTTAAAATTTAACATACGTCGCAAAACATTTTTGAAAAATTCGAACGTGATCATGGGAAAATCAATCTTCAAGATGTGACATTTCCCATCTGTGGATGCAGATCACAAATTCTAAAAATTGGATATGATCGAAGGATGTGTTTATCGAAAGACGACAATTTTATTTAAAAAAAAATGTATATTTTGTACATAACAATTTATTTATTTACCACCAATTTTTTTATTAGACGCTGGATTAATTATACCGACAATCTTTTATATAAATTATTGAAATGCATTTAATGAAAATAATACTTTAAGTACATTATGAACCTTTAGAAATTGAGAAAAGTAGGCAAACATACAAATAATCAGGCAAAAGTTAAAAAACCAGAAGGTAACAAATATTATAATGTAATAAAGTAATAAGATAAAAACTGAGATATAAAAATGTGACGACGACAAGCAACAAAAATGTAAACGCCAGAAACGTCGATATCCCAGACAGCAATGGTAAAAAATAGGACGCAATGTGGTCATAAAGTGCTCTTTAAGTCCTCTTATGCACCGAGTTCGGAGCTCTTTTTTAAAAGTCGTCTTTAAGTGCTCCAAGATTCGTTT
>JAPYZR010004504.1:12280-27556 GCA_030522945.1 Trichopria nigra | reverse complement strand
AGAAACTATACAGTGAATAGTATATAATAAATTATATATAGCTAATAAGCCTTGTAACTAGGTTTCTAATGCTTAATAAAAAAAAAAAAAAAAAAAAAAGTAAAAGAATTATTAAGATTTCAAAAATAGAATTGCGAGAACAGTAGGGAAACCATCAAAAGTATTAATTTGTTTTTACCGTGAATACCATTCCATACTTCCCTATTATTCTCAATCCAATTTTTGAAATTCCAATAATAACGAGAATTTCCGAAACGTAAATGGTGAAATAATATATTTTGCCCTTGTAGAAATTTACTACTGAATGTCTTAAATTACTACTGCGCATTATTACTAGTTTTGAATATAGTGTGTCACTACTGTAGAAATTTACTACTGAATGCCTTAAATTACTACTGCGCACTACTAGTTTTCAGTAGTGACACACTATTGAAAACTAGTAATGCGCAGTAGTAATTTAAGACATTCAGTAGTAAATTTCTATAACGGTGTGATAATACATTTACATGAAATCACTTTGTAGGTTATGTATCACATACATAACAGATTCAATATATTATATAATTGTTGACTAACTCTTATAAATCTGTTTCGACTGTGTTACATACGAGTTACATCACATGTTCATGTCACTGATACGTCTGTGTTACTTGCAATGTGGCGGACATTTTGGAGATTTGGTACACTCCATGCGCCTTACAATTTACATAACTGTTACTTCGGAAGGAACAGTTGTTACATAATTGTTACATATGTGTGCCAAACCGGTGTTGACTGGGGACATTATGTTTTCTCCATGTGAATCCGTCAAAAGTTGGCTGTATATATCTTTACCAATTTTACACGAAAATAAATCAAAGTTTTTCCAAAGTTATTTAAGTAAGAAATCGTATTTCAAGCAATAGTTTTGATGGTTTAGTCAAAGTATCTTAAGAAACTTGAACATAAATTAATTAATACAATTCGTAAAAAAATTAATCGATGTCACGTTTATAAGTGTAAAATAATCCGCTACATAAAATCGATACTTGTTCAAATAAAAAAAAAACTAGGGGCTTCGCCCCTGCGGCCTTCGGCCGCCAACCCACCGGGGGCTCCGCCCCCTGAACCCCTGGCACGCTATCGCGCGTCGCAAGGTTAACCGCGTTCGGCCCTTCGGGTCTCACCAACTTGACATACTTTGCGACTGCGGCCTTCGGCCGCACCCGCTCAGAGTGCCATAACTTTCTGAATTTGATATGCCAATTCACATTTACTCCATACACATCTACACAATTCGATTGATAGTATATGAAGCTAAAACGTATTAATTATTTCTATTTCCATATAGATTAATGTGCTTCTTTTTATATGTTTTCTTATATGTTTTTAAATGTTCATTTTCTTTTTATATGCTGTAAAATTGATAATGAACATTTTCAAAATTTCTCCCTTTCACCGCAGGTTGAACGAAATATTGCCTAAAGATATAACGATGAACTTAACATGCCAAATGACATCTGGTTATTGAAAAAACCAGAAAACTTCCGAAAATGTCTTTTGGTCATCCCCCCTCTACTTTAGTATGGATAAATCACAAAAATCTAATCAGATCTAAGATCGCCCAAAACAGAAATTTGAAAAAAAAATTGGTGGTTAGCCCCGATTTTATTTTAATCTCTCTCTCTCTTCCTCAGGCGCTTCGAGCTCTCGGGCTCGGGCTTTAATTCAAAACAAATCAATAAACAATTAGAAAATAACATGCGATTTAAGTCATAATATTAAATGCCGAAAGGAGGCCTGTAGCTCCGACTGTACATCAAACAGCGAATGCAGTCGTAATTCAAGTGTCGCCAAAAAATGCAACAAGAAGAATAAAGAAAAGAATACAAAAATCGAATGCAAAAGAAGAGAAAAATTCCCGGTCAATTTAGGGACTTATTGCGTATCATCGGCAGTGTTCACGACTGCTGAAGGTTTCCATGATGAAGATAAAGTTAGGAAAGCAATTGAGGAAATAATGCTGTACACCTTACATTGTACTTGCGTTTTACGATTTTACGGCGGCATTCGATACAATAAGCTGGATGTAGTAGGTTATGCAAAGTGCAAAACACCAGATCATGACCAAAGTTATAGGTTTGTAATTGATCATTTGCAAAGAAGTACAGCCCGAGTAATTATTACAAGTGGTAAACCAATGACATATGTCCATGATAATAGTATCGAAGCGAACGTTTTCCGGCAGCTAAGAAATGCAAAACGGAAAAGATGGCAGAAAGAAATAAGATATAGGGGAGTAATAGATTACTTGAAAGAAATAATAAATGAAACCAATAAAGAATTAAAAGAAGACGGACATCCCCAAAATTTGCGACCGCAGTACATCCTGCAGAAAGCAAAATCAGAAGATAATTGTCAAGAACGTTTGTTACTGCAATCCCGTGATCTATCTGATTTAATGCAGTTATGGATACAACAACAAGATCTAAAAGATCCATTCCTGAGGTACGTAGGTTTACCTCTTACGGCTATAATAATGTATGCGGAGGAAGATCTCCTTACAATAATTGGGCAAAAACGTGTAGTTCTGCATATGGACGCGACCGGATCTGTCGTTAGAATACCTAAAGCTTTCAAGTGCAAACAAATACTGTTTTATAGGATATTATTTACTACATGTAGTACTTTTTACCACTACGAATTGGTGTTTAAAAATTATAGGTTAACAAAACGAAAACTTACCCTCAAACTTTTTTGTCAGGTTGTTTAGTCCCCAACTTTTTAATAAATTTTCCATTGCCATTATGTTAATGAATATTAAAGTAATACACACTTGGGCTGGCTACAGTAATGCCCATCCGTGTATATATATCACTTCACCGGCCGGAATATAGAAAACTAAAATTACTAAAAGTACGGGTTCGAACATAACGAATTGTAGTGGTAAAATAGGAACCAAACAGTCGGTATTTGTTTTGAATACTACCTGTAGTGGTAAAAAATACCAATTCTTTTGAATACTACCTGTAGTGGTAAAAAATACCAATTCTTCTTACCAATCAGAAGTAGTTTTAAATACAGGCAGTATGGTATTGTTTACCACTACATGTAAGGATGTTTACCACTACATCTAAACACTTTTTATTCTTGACAATTTTCTGAATTCTTTCATTTGGCGTCTGTTAGCCGTAAACAAAGTAAACAGAAACAGCACACTCATCGGAAAAATTGTCAAGAATAAAATGTGTTTAGAATCAGCTAAAGAATGCATATGAATTTTTTCAGCTTTTTTGGAGCAAATTTTTGATTTTCCGAAAATTGTTAGTTTGGAAAATGAAAAAAGTTTCTCAAAAGGTTTCGAAAAAATTCACATATATTCTTCAGCTGATTCTAAGAACTTTTTATTCCTGAAAATTTCTTCATAGAATGTAAAGTTTCCAAGAAACAAAAAAACAAGAACGTTTTAATCGGAATTTTGCAATAAAATGCCCATTTTGCAATGACAAATTCATGAAATTGACTTTTGAACGATTGTGTCATAAGCTTCAAACATTTATTCCACAGACTAGAGAGAACCATTCTAAAATCGAGGCTGAAACAAAATTTTTTTTCAAAAATCGTATTTTTTCTCTTCAAACTGCAATTAACAAAGTTACAATATTTTTTTCAGCTTTCAAAATATGGGTCTCCCGATTTTTTTGGCCGGAAATCGCATGAGATATGAGGCCGCAAAAAATGGTGGCACATTCATGCCATTTGGTAATTCTGAATGTAAAGATTTCCATTAATATGAACATTCTAAATATTAATCGATTTTTTATTTTTTAATTTTCATAAATTAACATCAAATGTAGCGAATGATTTCATAAAAATATCGTCTATTAGGGATTTAATAATAATAAAATTACTTTCGAAATATATATTCGGATAACTCGATAAAAATAAGTCGTAATTTTCTCAAATTCTTTAATTAAAAAAAATAATGTTATTAAAAAGATTAATTTATATTGGTTAACTAGTGTTATTAATTAATTTGAAAAGTTAGTATTTTTCATCGATACATTTTACTCGTTTTACATTTTTTCCAGGAACAATAATTCTTTCTCTCTTCAACGATACCTTAAAAGTTTAATGAAATATTCGATTCAAAAACCTGGTTTTCAGTTATCCACGCTCCGTTAAAAGTTCTTTCCATGCATAATATAACAAAAATATCGATCGCCAGCATGTAAAAATAACGTTCAAGTTGAAGCATATAAAATTGATGAACCTATCAAATTCAATATACTTGGACAGAATGAAAAAATCATCAAATTTAGTCCCAGTTTTACTCGTAAGATACATCGTGAGTAGTATAAACGATATATAAATACCACAGTCCTATTCTACTGAAAAATTAAATTCAGTACTCGATATACTATATACGAACATTATGAATAGTTTTTATAATATAATCGAAACGAATTTTTGCCATATTCACGGTACGAATTCCAAAAAATATTGTAACTTTTACCATAAATAATGGCAATTTTTCTCATGACGAAAGTCTGCCCTCAAAATGTCATCTGGTATGAAAAAATTTACAACAACATTTTGCTCCTTGTATAGTTACAAGTAATTAAAATTAAAAGGGTTACGTCTAACAATAACGCATAAGGGTAAGGGTAATTATTATATATTATATAATAATATATATATTATATACAGTATAATACGTGATTGTAATACACATAAATTGCAATCAATGTAATCTAATTATTTTTCCTTTTATGTATAAAGTATAAAATTACATTATAACGCATTGTAAAATAATTTTAGTTTCTCTACAGAATCATTTGAATATACAGTCAATTTATTATCAATTTTATCAATAAATCAATAATCAGTATGCTATTTGTATTCTTTATCACGCTAACCATATGCAAAAGTGACGAATTTTAAAAATGACATATGTCATTTATAAAAAAATCACCAAACAATTCTTATATAAATGAATAACTTAATGTAATTTCGGCTCAGAAATATTCAAAAGAAAACGAAGCCCGCTTCAGAACGATTTTGAAATCCCCACCAATACGTCAGAGTGCACGGCAACATTTGTTGCTAACGCCCAGGTAATCTTGTATAACAACCAGAGAAATGGACGTTTCAAATCATACCTCCAATTAATCCAATAAATCAAGCTTCGTCCCAGCGTCGAAAAGAAAGAAAAAACCCCCAACTATATACGCTAATCGATATACGTTTGTTTCGTAGGGGAATATCGCGTTTACGTCTAACAATATCCACAATCAACAATGGGCTCCATTAAAAAATGCAACAATACATTTGACCTACATGTTTTGCAAAGTCCTGCCGAAAAAGTTTCAATTCCATTAAAAATTGACGAGTCGCACTTTACGTGTAGATGAATGTCGCGGGTGCGGCGCTGGCGTCGCATATCGATCTGCAGCCGTAGGGATGCTGAGCCCCTCGTCAGGTGCAGTATACAGTTCACCATCTTTGTGGGCTCGTCGTGAACTGTTTCGCCTTTGCAGACGGGGCCCGTCCGCGTCGGGGCTCGCTCGCGTTTTCAAAAATCTTTTAACGCTTTAAACAAAACAAAAAAAAAAAAAAAAACCCTCGCCAAGCAATGTACAACATAGTCGCCCTCGTTATCTCGGCAATCATCGGTGTCACGAGTGGTAAGTCAGCGCCGACCGACGAGAGTCGTGTGCCCGCGAAAAAATGTTTATCATCCCCTCGTATACAGGGCGAAATCGGGTAATTTCATCCCCCACGTGAGAGAGCGGACAAATAACTAATCGAGCAAACATCCGGAGATCCCGTCGCCGAGGCAAAATGATACCACGAACGGGTAAACGTCAGCTGGTCGTCGATGCAGGGTGTAAATAATAAACAGAGACCAATATCAACAAAACTATCTCGACTTTTCGTTGATCGTTTGCCCAACTCGGATGGACCGGACCTTTTCACAAAAGCTCCGAAAGTTTCGAATGGAACTTAAGTCACGAATTTTACCGTATTTTCCCCGCAAAAGTGCGCCAAAGGCCATGTTTTTTATTTTGATCGTGCACGTGCGGTTTCGCACAAGGGTGGGGTTTTGGCGAAATTCGACCTTTGCTGCGTTGTCATGCGGAAGTCGCATTTTTCGGAGATTAAAGGGCAAAGGTGCGATAAGGAAGCAATATTTACGATTGACACGTGGGATATTCGATGCGAATTGGCATTTTTCTATATATATATAGGTCAAAATATTCAATGAATATGCATGACCATCTGACGTATATCTGTATACATTAGATATACATTAACCAAGAGATTAAGACTTTTTTAAATGGAAAACGTTTACTTTCGCCTTTATCCATGATTATCAACATACGTATATTTAACTCTTGTCCATTTTTTTTTTTTTTTTTTTTATCGTTTGTTTATTTTCTTTGTTCATATATATTATCGTTGTCCGCATAAGGGTAATTGGTAAGTCATTTAAATGAATCCTATTTCACTTTTCAGGTTTTTACCCGGAAGCGAATAGCTTCGAGGCAAATCCAGACACAAAACGACTTTACGATGATTTATTATCAAATTATAATAGACTGATTCGTCCAGTTAGTAACAACACAGAGATACTCACAGTGTGGTTAGGACTTAAGTTATCACAATTAATCGAAATGGTAATAATGCGTATGCTCATTGTCAGTGTTGTTTTTTTTGCGAACGCGTTCTGTGATCTTTAATGCTGTCCTTTGTTTCGTTGCAGAATTTAAAGAATCAAGTGATGACAACGAACGTCTGGGTCGAACAGGTAAGATCTAATTCGAATCACGTGACAGCTTCCACATTTTGAACATGCCTCACTTACCTTAATCCTCTTAGAAACGTACACATCCGCCATTGAATATAGACAAACAGCGCGACTCGACAACTGATTCCTAGCATATAAAAAGAAATTATATATCGTTAAAAAATGCAATTGTATGTGCGAATATATAGAGATCATACAAAAGCATCATAGATTACATGAAATAAACACTATAGATTGCACGCAATATAAGCCTGTTGGTTTAGAGCGCTTCGACCGCTCACGCGAGAAAACATATAGACTCGCTCTCTCATTTCTTTATCATTGTTAGATACAGGGAGTGAGAGAGACGCAAGTAAGCCAAGTTTGCTTGAGTTAGACAAGCACTAAACACGAATCCATCCATCAGATAGATGAAAAGAAAGACGAAAGATGACAAAAGGTAGCACGATAGCTTACACAGATTTTGTGTCAGTATATTGGTCACAAAATATATCAATGATCCTGTATATGTATAAGTTAAGATAAAAGTGCATGCTCGCGAGGGCGTCTGCGTGTGTTTGTGTATCTGTCTTATAAAGCTCCAGAATCCGTAACGTATTCAGGCAGATATAACTATACACTATTTTATAAGCTTGTCCAAAATTATGCATGTAAATATACATACACTGAATGAAGTATTTGGTATTATTATAACTAAAGTTTAGTTTGTCCAGAGGAATCTAGATATATTTAGTAATTACTATATATTACTGCGTTTAGTTCCTGTCTAAATATATAAGTTGGAAAAAGGAAATATTTTTTTCAGTCTACTTATCGTCCAAAAATATAAAGGTATATATGTCAACTAAATGATGCAAATATTGACATAAATATTTGGTATATTATTACTATTAATTTTATTAGTACAGTTTCAAAATTGGGTATTTCTGAAGTGAAAATGAAGTACGTGGCTGCTTGAAAAAACAAACATTCATCTTCAGAGTACATATTATATATATATACATATTTTAATTGAATATTCTTTATAAATAAATAAATAAATAAATAACTATCAATAAAAGACATAACAAAATATCAATAATGATTTAAAATGAGACACCCTGTATAGCGTAATGTATGGCAATAATAGATGTTTTCAACATAAATGAAGTATAGAATACAGCACTTAATTATACAGAAAAATCTTTTATAAGGGTTAGCAATTCATTATATGAAATTCAAAATGACAACAACGAAAAGTACCCATAAATCCTGTTAGAACCTCGGGATTATGACTGAAGTTTGAGAAACATTACAGCTTTTTAAAAATTATAATTGCGCGACATACGTTTTGTTTGAAATTCTGTAAATATTAAATCCTCACACAAAGTTTGCAGATTTTAATTTTTTTTTAAATATAAAAGCGGATCTAAAATTTACATTTGGATAACATAAAATTCTTCTGACTTTCATTTTAATGAAAGTGGCAAAGGCATAAAAATATAAATTTTAAAATATATAATCTTATTTATTTAACAATAAAATAATTACGTGTAAAATTTGGAGGGGTCCAAAATCCCGATTGATCAAAATTCAGAATGATATATTTCCGATATGTTCAAAGTGCATGATCGAATGTTCGACACTCCGGATGTGAAAAAATCTAATATTCATAATACCAAATATAGAAAAACCGACCAACCATAATGCCGAATGTAGAAAAACCGAACTTGCATTATCCCGAATATGAATAAACCGAATCGTCGTAATACCGAATGTTCAAAAAAACGAATGACTAAAAGTTGGTTTGAAGTAATAAATTTTCGGTTGATGGAGCCACAATAACATCAAGATTGGAGTTCTCAAAAAAAAAATTCTTCAAACAATTACTTCAAACCAACTTAATCCTTCGGTTTATTGAGCATTCGGTTTATTCATATTCGGGTTGATGCACTATTAGTTTTTCCACATTTGGCATTAGGAATATTCGGTTTTTTCATCTGAATTTTGATTGTCGGGATTTTGATCAGTTGGTATTTGGACCCCACCTATTATTTCGGATTTCATTTTTGCTCTTTTGCAATTTATTATATTAATATTTGTAAAGGCGGTAACTGAATCTAAATAATGTAAAACATTTGATGACATTAATATTACCTTAAAAAATAGAATATTATATTGGCGAAAACACGTATATTATCTGAGTCAAATCCAATGTCGTTTAAAATGTGTATATTTTTAACGAATTGTAAGGAATGTATATATACTCATTGAAATTTATATCAATCATTTTTTTCAGTATTGTTCGAATTATGTCACAATTATCATAATAAGAGGCATTGTTCACCCTTCAATAGGTCGCGTAATCGTTTCTCCAATAGTTTACAAGCAGTCATATGACATCGTTAATCGACATAGAATGTAAGAAAAATTGAATGGCTATTTCAAGAACAGTTTTATACATGTGTAGAAATCGAATTATTAAGCATTATCCAGATTATTGGTGAATAGAATTATGTGACTTCTTCATAAAAGCGTACATTTCATAACTTTTATAACATAAATAGAAAGCATTTGATGTACGAAATGCAAATCGAAGTAAAAATAAATTTGTTTATTGATATTTAGCTTGATTGACACCAGACATACGGATATGTAGAAATTATACAGACGAAATAATTATAGAATTTAATACAAGTATATAAAGTAAATCTGAGCATTATTGTATAATTATAAAATTTTACATTCTTACGGTATATATTTATAACATCAAATCAAACCTATGCTCTATAAATTCCTTGGAGTGTGATCCTGCTTTTTTGTTAGTGAAAAAAAAAAACACGCATAAGACGTAAATATATATACCGAATCCAAAGATTATCATTTTTTTTTTTATTAGAAGTCGAGATATCCCCGATCGTAACAAAATAACAAGCAAACCTTAAAAAATCTTATATCTTTCTTCATATAATGTATCATCGTACAATTATAAACAATACTAAAATACGTGTAATTTCATACCGAACAACACATTCATCAGTTTTTTAAAATTGACCAATCAAAAGTCGAGATATCTCCGATTCTCTGATCTCGAATCTGTAGCAAATGTTCTGCGTTTCAGAACATAAGCCATTTTTTGCATTACTGGTTGATAATATAATACATCTTTTCGAAATGAAGTGAAGAAGCTAAGTCATTATGATCGCGTTCTTTGGCATTATTCAAAAGGGCGTTTTATTAAACATCATTGATTTGATTTCAAAATCTTACATATATAAATGTCATGATTATTAATGTTTTTTGAGTTATTAATGTTTACATATATTCGTAAACAAAAACTACAAACATTTTTAATATTGTACATGCTTAAAATTAATTTGAAAAAAAAAACATAAACAGACTTTAATGACCGACTGGAAATCAACGATCAAAAAACTATATGCATATAATAATTTACGGTAGGACAAGTTCATTATTACCGGTTTTCTGCATATAGTTATGTGCTGTACATGTTCTATTATTCGAGCGAGTCCGCATGAAAGAATATAGTCTACGCTTTATTAAGAAATGTTCATTACTATTTCCTGGGTAGTATAGATATAAACTTTGTTTTGGCTTCATGGGTCCTACAGTATATTATTATTATAAGGAATGTTTAACTACCCTAGTAGAAAATGACACCAGTTTCTACCCAATTTTTCTGGCCTTTATGTTAAATGTAATGGAGTCCAGAAAAAATGGCCATAAAATGGACTTATTTTCCACCAGGGTATATAATCCTTATATGGAGTATAAATTCATTTTTATAGTGCCTAGGGAGAGCAGTCTATTTTTCGTCCCTTGTTATAAAATTTGGCGGTCGAAATACTTCTATTCCACTCCAACCTTTAAACATATAAAAATTGTAGAAATCGTACTTATCGATCCTCCGAACCAATATGTTAAGAGGGTTCTAAAGTAGAACAGTAACCGACTGAGCTTTGCAACAATAAAAGTATAAATAACAAAAGGATTTACGAGAAAGTCTTATTTTTCTGCCTTCCTTTCAAGTGCGTTTTCGTACTGAAGTGACATAATACACTCAATAAAATCTAATCTTTATCAATAATTTCTCAGAGATGGTTCGACTATAAACTTCGGTGGGATCCAGACGAATACGGCGGCGTCAAGATGCTCTACGTACCGTCGGAAAACATTTGGTTACCGGATATCGTTTTGTACAATAAGTAAGTTGAATTTGTGTATATATATATATACGGAGTTGGTATAATCAAAAATAAGCTTGAGAGAGCCGGGGGAAATGAAAAATGACCCTTATCATCGATCACGAATTTTTTTGTTTTTTTTTAACCGTTCGCTGTCTGACTTCATTAGCGCGGATGGAAATTACGAGGTGACGCTAATGACGAAGGCTACACTTATGTACACCGGGGAGGTGTATTGGAAACCGCCGGCGATCTACAAGTCGTCTTGCGAGATTAACGTTGAGTACTTCCCGTTCGACGAGCAGTCCTGCATTATGAAGTTCGGCTCGTGGACCTACAATGGAGCACAGGTTAACAAATCTTTTTAACGTAGATTGATTATATATATCTCTCTTTTCTTCGAAATGTTTAATTCAATGATGCCGAAGCTCCGAACATTGGAATCCAACGAAAATCATATAAAAAAGATTATTTTATATGATATATTTGTTTATTTTCCCTCACAAAATGATAAAAAAAACATTATTTCTTCTGTTTTCTACATTCCTTATGCACAAAGAACACACAATCAAACAAACAAGATAAATTGTCGTTGGACTATACAACGTTTTGACCTTGAGCAACATTTAATTCGAGTAATCTAATTCTGCGTTCTCATTAAAGTAGTTGGGGTCGGCAAAATTTCATTTTTCGCCATTGGTAGATATATATATATACTGATATACAGCTAATAAGATATGTCGACATTAAATGCCATCGACAGGTCAAGTGTGAACAAGACAAGTTTCGAAGATTATTTTTATAATGTTGTAATAGATATTTTGATATTTAATTTATATAATTGAATTATATTATACAATCAAATTTTAATTGAGTTAAACAATTGTTATTGCGAATACCGTACGTCCGGAAAATGTAACCTGGCAAAACGAGAGAATTATTGATCAATTGATCATAGAAGAAATATGAGCAATAAAACGATTTTATAAAAAACAATAATATCGAATGTTAAAACTAAGAATATCTCGCATCATTACAATATCTTGGTTGTTAGATGACGAGGAGGAAAATGCAACTTTTATTCCTAATGAGAACGTCCAGTGAAATTAACTAGATTAAACTTGTCGAGAAAAGATTTTTGTGGCGCAATAAAAGGTTTTGAAAAGATGGAGTTACGACATTTCAATTTTGGGACATTGAATTTCTTATCATTTTGTCACGCGTAAAAATTGAGCATGATTTTATATGTGATGCATAAAAGTGAAAAATGCTTACTTTTATGTCCTAAAAGAGTTTATACCAGGGATTTTTAAAAATACTTACTTCACGATCGCTAAATCAGGATAGAAAAAAGAAAAATTGTGAAAAAATCTTGAATACACGCAGAACTAAATACTTAAGGTTTGGTGTTTTATAAACGAATACTGACTTTTACAATACTAACTTTAGCGAAAACTGTGTGTATATTAACACAAATATATTATTACAAAATATTATCATAACTTTTTGTATGGTCATTAAGTTTGAAACGTTACAGTTCAATGAAAATTATATATATAACCTGTTATTTATTTAATTTCTCTCCCAAAATATGACGAAAAACAATATAATCTTTGATTTTTAAATTGCTCGTGCACAGAGAACACAAAATCAAATAAAAAAGATATTTTAAAAATATCGTTCATATAATTTTCGTTTCGAACTTCAGCAAAATACTAAGTAATTGTATAAATTTTGGGATCGAATTTAGCTTTCCTACCACTCGAATAGTTTTAAAGCAGACGAAGTAAAGTGCAAGACTAACGCGAATAATGTTTTTCGAGCAGGTGGATTTGAAGCACATGAAACAAGTATCTGGCAGTAATTTAGTGGCGAGGGGAATTGATTTGAGCGACTTTTACTTGTCAGTAGAGTGGGACATACTCGAAGTCCCAGCCTCGAGGAACGAAGAATATTATCCTTGCTGCGAGGAACCTTATTCAGGTAACAAATTCTTTATTTTTCAAGACTTATGTGACATAAAAAGATTTTTTTTTTTAAGATGATTCATTAGGTATTCATTGGATTTTATATTTTGTACTGTCTTTACTGAACGAAATTGCAGCAATCAACATTTTTCAACATAAATAAATTTTAATTATATAGTTTTATTCGCAAAAAAATGTTATATCTGTGTTTCAAATATGGCTCGTCAAAATGTCTGATATGAAATGCACCGCATAAATCATTATTCCTAAATACACATCTTCACCCAACATCAATAAGGGCATGTAATTGATCAAATAAAGTTAAATTGTAACTTCGATTTTTGAAATTGAGTCTTAATTTAAACACCTGGGCGATTCGAGCTGAGATAGAAAAATATAATAAACTTGAATATGTTCGTTATTTATATATATATATACATGCAGGCAAGTCTACTAGAAGAATATTAAAAGTGCAATAAGCAAAAACTTTCACCTTAGCCCTGCAAGTTTTACTGGAATTTTTGTTGAAATTAGTGGACCATCAGGGGTAATTTTTATTTTTAGCTACAGTAGGTCACGAATGTAACTTTTCTCACTTTAGAGAATCGGGAATATTTGCGGGGAGTTTTGATCTGTAATATAAAGGTAAACTTGAAATATTTGTTTGAATATCGAACTTCAGGTCAACATCAATATTTATCCTAATATCAATTTTCTAATATGTACCATATCATATAGTACATACCTAAATCCATATATCTAATCGTAAAATTGACCAACATATGTTTATAGTATTGAAAACATGGGTTCGCACTGCCAAAGGCAAAATTCACTTTAAGATTCAATTTAAAAATCAGATTCATAGTCACCGAACTACGTACGTAGTGAACATACGGAAAACATTTTTTTTATATATATGTAATTCACATTATAGCAATAGTTGATTTTGTAAAACCTGCATATGTAATATAGGGTCCCATGATTTCTCGCGGAATAACAAAAGAATTTTTATCGAATAGAATTTAAAGTAATAACCTTTGAATATTCGGTCTTTAAAAATTCAGAAATAAATATAATTAAAAGATATAAAAAATGTTCTTAATACAATGTTAGATAGAACTTTAAATACTTATCAAATTGATTTTTCAGATATTACTTTCAATATTACGATGAGGAGGAAAACGTTGTTTTACACCGTCAACCTTATAATTCCATGCGTAGGAATTACATTTTTGACGATTTTGGTATTTTACCTGCCCAGCGAATCGGGCGAAAAGGTGAGTAGTTTTTACTTTTCAATTCATTAAAAAAACTTTGATTTTAAAATATTATGATTTAAAACAAGGTATAGAATAAAAAGTTGTTGTATTTGAAAAATATTTAAATTAAACATATGTCAGGGAATCGCCCCTGCATGAGACTTCAGCTTCCAATCTTAAGAAGCAATTTAGTGGTTTATAAGGCAATTAGACAACAGTTTATAAACGCGATACAACTTTAAAACATTTTAATCACTACAAATTATATGTACATTATACCATTGAAAATAACCACATTGGAGTCTTCCTTTACGATATATTATTGTATACGTATTTAATAATTTAATATTATTTATTATTAATGATATTCAGCATTTTAACGGGATGGACCAGCGTTTTGATTAAGATGTTGATTTTTTTCTCAGGTATCATTGTGTTCTTCGATTCTCTTGTCGCTCACTGTGTTTTTCTTATTGCTGGCGGAGATCATTCCACCAACGTCTCTGGCAATACCGTTGCTAGGAAAATATTTGTTATTTACCATGATCTTAGTGACGTTGTCGATTTGGATCACAGTTTGTGTACTTAACGTCTATTTTCGGTACGTATTCATGAATATTAATTTGAATGTTAATAAATTACATTTTTTTCGATGCGTTTTCACTAAATACTGAATGAGTTGCTGACGCATTTAGTCTGTCAAATTATTATTGAATCGAATACAATATTTTGTGTAAATATATCGACGTCCGCCTTTATCATAGGAATTTATCAATTTTACTAAACAATTGTTGGGTACGTCGAAGTAAAAGCAATTGATTACATCAAGAAATAGGAAACGTAAATGATATAATTTTTTTTTTTTTTTTCAATCATAAACCAACAAAAGATTTAATATTTTCGGTTGATATATAAAATAATAAATACGTAGTTCGATTGACTATAGGCACCTTCTTCTCGGATTAATTAATCAAATTTGTACTTTTTTTCACGAGCAGCGATTGGTCCCCACGAGGCACCAGCAAAGCTGGTGGCGAGTATTGGCCAATCGCTGGGAGGAAGAAAAGGTTACGCAC